>CANYBF011399231.1:0-27532 GCA_948192965.1 Dalechampia spathulata | reverse complement strand
ACATCTCATGTCATGATGAATGAGAATCACCCCTAAATAGGAAGTGTAATATGTGTTGATCTTCCCATACTAATAATGTCCATTATTATTAATACTATGATCAGGGATATTTAGATATTGAACATTTGCATACAATAAGAATCTCATTACATAAACTCTTTATGGATTCTTTTGCACTGTTCCAATATCATGGACTTCAATATATAGTTTAATACTCTAAGTAAAACAAGTTCATTTAAAACATTGTACTATATAATGAATAATTCCTTTATTAAAGAAAATGTATAGTACAAATACACATGATGCTCTAGAGCATACACTAACACTACGGGTGCTACCCCCTACTCTCTGGTTTACAGGATAGAAGCCGTATTGCCAATCAAAATGGAGCTAAAATCACTTCGTACCATATTGGAAGCTCAGTTGCCGAAAGCTGAGTGGAAAAGGGCCAGGTATGAACAATTGGTCACTATTGATGAGAAGCGGTTGAAGGCTCTCTATCATTTACAGCTTTACAAGAAGCGTATGGCAAACGCATTCAACAAAAAGGTTAAACCTGTAGCCATATAGGAAGGTGATCTAGTCCTGAAGCAAGTCAGACTAGTTATCCACGACCCTCATGGAAATTTTAGGCCCAACTGGGAAGACCCATTCTTAGTTAAAAAGATCCTCTCCAAAGGCGCTGTCCGCATCTTGAATTTGGAAGGCAATGAATTTTCAGAACCTGTCAAGCTTGGCCGGCTAAAGAAGTATTTTTTCTAGAGCAGAGGGTAAAAGAAAAGCAAAACAAAAAAATGAAAGGCCTGGTGAGCTGAAAACCTCCATAGGCAATTCAAAGAAAAATATTTGCTCGATGAGTTGAAAATCCACTCAAACGACTCATGCACAATTTAGAGCTCTTGAAAGAAAAAGGAGAGTGTTAAAATAATTGATCAGAAAATCTCGTACAAAACTGGTCGATAATAGAGGTTAAGTCTGATGCACATCCAGAACTTCTGTGTTGGTTTTAACATTTTACATGCAAAATGTTTTAATCTCATTAATGAAAATGGGACACATGTTCGTAAACTTAGCCTTAAGTAATACTGGTTGCAAACATAAAGCATTATCATCCTTTATTACATATTATTGCCTAACAATGTCTCATAGTACATGACTTAAGCGTGGCGTAGCACCTACAGCTTGTACTCATCATCTATGGTAGGTCCAGCTTCAGGAATCTCCACCAGCGCTATCTGGCGATGAGGCCAAGTTCTCTCCACGTGCTCCATAAATTGAGGCACCAGCCTTCCTCCTTCAAACTCTGTCAATCGGGATATAGTCTGTCATTGACCATATTATCTATAGATCCTAGCAGGACTATAGTGCGTGCAACACCTAAATCCTGGCAGTGGGATACAATATATGTAGGTCATCATAGTCACATGCTATATATGCCACCAGGGACAACTCCACCTAATCTCGCTCTCAGGTTAGGTCCCCATCCGCTCCAACCAGCCTTGGAATGACATCGCCTTTGCCTTACTGAAGGCATAGCCTCTCCGCATGTGGCTATGAGGGAGGTATCTCTGTGGGTCCCTTGCTAGTGGTGCCAAGATCCCAAGCTTCTCTTGAAGCCAAATCTGTTACAAAACAAAATAAAAAATAAAAGCTCGTTGAGTTGAAAACCTTATAAAAGGCTACTCAGGTAAAAGTTAGAGCGACTCGCTGAACTGAAAACCCAAGGGGACAGTTAAGGCAAAAGTTAGGGTTTGAAGTAAAATCAATATCCTGATGAGCCAAAAACCTTCCAAAAAGTGACTCATGCAAAAATTAGGGTAAAAACATACTTTTCTAAGTTGAAAAGCTGTAAAGGCGGCTTAGAATTCTTACCTGCAATAGGAGCAAGCTACCACTGAAGCACTCAGACCGCCTTTGTTTCACTCTATCCAGACCAAGGATCGTTTATGCTACAATCATGGGAAAAGGGGTCCGACCCTCCACCATCTGAACTATGACAAGCTTGATCAGCATATCTCCATGACCGGATGGATCGATGAACAGGAATTATGCCAACAATCCGAAACCAGCTACCCTCAACCATGAAGGGGAATCTATTAACTTTTAGCCACACAACCAGAAAAGAGCAATGACATCAATAGAGTCTTCTGTAGCTAAGAGGGACCTCATAGTGGTCATATCGCTATCAACAGCCCTCATCAAATACAATTCTGCTTCTCCTGTTGATGCAAGCGTCGTCAATAGCGACGATATCTTGCAAGTGACTCCTAGGATAGCAGTAAACTCCTCATACATTAGACACAACTCCATATGTCCAAACCAGAACACGTGAACTTTCGGATCCCAGAATTGCACGGTGGCATGTAGGAATGCATTGTTGATCAAAACTTGATGAAGTGTTCACAGGTATTGGAGTCTGATTTTGCCTAATTGACTCCACTCATTGTTACCCCAGCGGTGAAAAAGAGCGAGGAAAGCAGACATTGATTGTTGAGTCATTGTATATTTATTTTCTGCACAGAAAAATAAGTGAATTTTGTTTTGGCTTTGAAGTATAAAGCATGGGATATATATAGCAGTAAAAGGGCATTGGATTCCATTAATAAATCCAAAAGATACATAGTACAAGCATTTGTCTATTTTCATAGTTGGTATGCAACAACCCTAGCGTACTAGGCACACATTGCCAGACTGTAACATGCTATCTTATTCTAATACAGAAACCACAGAGTTTTAACATCATGCATATAGTGATTCAACATCATGCCTTCTTTACGTATCATCTTCACCAGAATGATCCTCATCAGGATTGGGAATATCCAAAACCTTGATGTTGTAGTGCTCCAGACACGTCGTGAGTCGCACAATCTCCCAGCCCATCTCTTCTATCATCCAGATGTAGCGATCCTGCTCTTCTCGCTCGACCTACGTACTGAACTGTAAACATAAACATGTAGGCATATAAGTCATGCATCCACGCATACTCATGCACTCGCATTCATAACAGGTACTTACCTGAGCAGTCAGCATCTTAGAGGTGTGATAGCGGCGTAACCTTGTCAGAAGCCTTGAAGCATCAGCCATTCATCTCTAGGTACCTACACAGGTCAAACGCATATAAGACTACTAAAGTCAAAGCATATGCAGAACACATGTACTCACATGAGTGGTACTGGGAGGATCAAACTCTATCTCACTCCTTATTGGCACTGGGAAGGAGGTCTCGTAAGGACAACCACTCTCATCGTAAATGAAGATCAATGGGTTCTACGGCCACATCAGTTGGCCTTCCATGAAGTTTGACGGACACTTGTACCCTGGGGCCACCTCTGGAATGCCCAACATAGACACAAGCAGGACCACACCAGCCCCAGAATCATGGAATCTCTTCAAGGCACTGCCACCTCGAGAACTACCAACACCTGACGAACCATGATGTCCGCCTTGACTACCATAGAAATCGGACCTTGCTCCAGTCCTATGAGACTCGTCACGCTGACTTCTACATGTGGAAAGCTATATAAGTCCTAATAACCTCAACTGTATAAAGGTGGGATAATCTACTGGCAAGTCAGATAGACGTTCCCGCCCGGGAATACCAGTTAATCCCACAACCACTTCTAGGTTTGTGTCAGTACAAGCCACCCAGAACATCACCCTTGGTGGTGCAGCAGGCTCCACTAAACTCTCTAGCCCTAGATGCCAATCCACAATGCACTCGCCCAGATAGAAGAGTCTACCCTCAGGACTCTCTAGCAACATATGCTGCTCCTCTTTACAAATTGAGCTAGTCAAGTACTTCGGCCTTGGGTACATGTTATTCCAAGGATAGGGACACACCTGTTCCAACAACGACGAGAGATTAGATACCTACTCAAGTAACCATTTCAATACAGTTTAATGCTAATTAAATTGTTTCTTCTTACCTGGTCCCAGGTCAAATTGTTGAGGTACTCCCTCAACTCATCCATTGTGTAACCGAGCCTTCGTCGCGGTACGCTCCATGCTTGCATACGTGGAAAATCGAGAGGTATCCTATATGGAATTTTAGGCTCTGGCAGTAGCCTGAATTCATACACCATAATCTGCAAGGTCAATACGCACAGTCAGCAAGACACAGACAGACGCTACAGTAACAGAATTAGTAGAATTCTGCTTACCTCTATGACCTGCCAGCATCCGATGAAGCGGTCTCTACAATGCCTACTACAGAAATCTAGCCCCTGCATCAGGTGGGCCAGACCGGCATTACCCCAGTCATATCGCTCGATGGCCTCTAAATCATGAAGGGCCCATAATACAGACATATGGATGTTATTCCGGCTATCATTGAACAAAGTACACCCCAGCACATACAGCAGAAAATTGCGGGTATATTGATCTGTGGAGATTGTCCGACCAAGCCTCTCCACCAACACTGCTTCTCCAAAGCAGTCATAAGAAATACTGTGTCCTCCTCTCATATTGGGTGACACCCCTAGGAGGTCAAATATTACACCGTACAGCCAGCGAGGTGATGTCAGCCGTGCATCAAACTGGACAGGCAGTTCTGCACACTCTAACCCGGTGATTCCAGCAAATATCCCTGGGGTAATCGCAATCTCACCTATCAGCAAATGGAAGGTATGGGTGGAATCCATCCATCGCTCAATCATAGCAGTAATGATGAGCCTATTGCACCTTTTCTCTACGCCAATGAAGCATGAGATATACGGACCAAAGCAGCTTCGATCCACTCGTACATGAATCTCCCGAGGCAACTGGGAGTACCATTCAAAGATGCCTTGGATGCTACCACTACCTACAACTGTTCACTCCCTCTGCAAAATACAGAATTTAGGTCAAACTTTAGACTGAATTATAGAATGCACACAGCAATTTCAGAGGTTTAGAGCTCCTCTCCTTAACCCTAAATGCCCTTAATCATGCACATGAATCCTTAAAACACATAACTATGCAAAAAATGATCAAAAAATGAGCATTTTGGCCCATTTCTACATGATATGTGTGCTGCACATAGCACTATATGCTCCACATATGGCTTACATATGGCGTACATAGTGCTATATGTGCCACATATAGCACAAACCCGCATCAAAAAACATGATTTTTGCCAAACTGCTCAGATAAACACGAGCCTACCTAAGCCAAGCATAAAATCCTAGCCTAACAGCAGCCTAAATGCATCAAAAATAGCCTCGAAATTAAATTTCAAAAAACCATAAAATCGAGCCAAGTTACAGAAAACTCACCTTCTCGAGGGGAGCTTGGGACTGATGGGAGTCTATGGCAAAAGTCTCCGTAATTGCATCCTTAAAACGAGCTCCAAAGTAGGCATCATGTGTGGTGAGCTTGGTTAGGGCATAGCTCGGGATAGATTCTGGGTCCTGGGGGTTTGGTTGCATCCTAATTCCGGCCATTTTCGCAAAAACACTGAGTTTTCAGTATAGGGTTTCAGAGAAAATCAAGTTTTAGAGGGCAAACAAAATGATTTTTGAATTGGAATCCTAGAAATATAAAATTTCCAAGCTATGTGCGCTACATATAGGGCAACGCGCTCTGCATCTAGCAATTTTTGCTAACATGCGCCTACCACTGTGGGAGTCTACTAATGTGCACCACCCTCCCACTAAGATGCACATGAAGAATTAGGCCTCTAGCAAAAATTTTAGAATTTTTGGAGGTCGCTTCCTCCGTCGAGCCCAATTTTCACTACCCGTAGTGTTTGAAAAATCTAGAAAATCAATCAGAGCATAGCAGACTGATACTCAAAAATTCAGGTATTTTTCCTGGACCATTTCAATACCAATTTCACTGACAAATTACTTTTCCATGTTTAGCAAAGACAGGAAATTGATCCAGCAGATGATCAAAAATAGTCAAGCCTTTGACTTTTGGTCAAGACATTGACCAGACAGTGTTGCATTTCGACAGAGGGTCCCAAATGCAGACTTTGGAGACAGACAACACTTATTTGATGGTGCGAGAAAAAGATTGGATGGTTGATCACCCCAACCCAGCAGATGGTCATCCTGGTTCCACCGCTAAATCAACCGATCCAACAGAGATCACAAAGTCAAGCATTTGACTTCAAAACCCTAACACATAGGCATCTGAATGCCGACTTCAGATGATTTACTCTCAAGGAAGTCATCGGTCTCGCAGTGACCACCGGTCAGCCCTGATCGAAATAGCCTGAATATTAGGCCCCCACTGACAGAACTGGGATTTTTACTAGTCAAAACCGTCAACCAGAAAATGTCAAAGACCTAGCAGAGGATCCCAAATGCCATTTTGGTGATATCTGACAATTTTATGATGGTGTGAGAATCAACCCAGCAGATGGTCATCTAGGTCTTGCAGTTGACCATACGATCCAGCAGCGATCATAGAACCAAGCCTTTGGTTCCTAAATCCTAACGCATAGGCATCTGAATGCTGACTTTAGATGATTCACTCGCAGTAAAGCCATCAGTCCTGCTGAGGACCATAGATCAGCCTTGATCTTCCAGCCCGAGCATCGGGCTCCTAGTGGCAGGATTGGGTCGTAAGCCTTAACATGAGCCACAGATTAACCTTGATCTTCTAGCCCGAGCATCAAGCTCCCAATGGCAGGATTGGGTCGTAAGCCTCAGCATGAGCAGCAGATCAACATTGATCTTCCAGCCCGAGCACCGGGTTCCTAGTGGCAGGATTGGGTTTCAAGCCTCAATGCGAGCATCCCCGCGAGTCTCAGCATGAGCATCAGGCCTCTACACGAGCATCGGTCAGGTACCTTTCTTACTTCCCGTGAAAAGTCATGTTATGATCATATCTCATTTTGATGACTTACGCTTGTGTCGCCTCAAAATAGTCCTGATCAGGGGGCAAACTGTTGACCCTGACTATTCACACTCGTGCAATATCAGGTTTCTGTTGATTCGGCTCGGTATTAGTCCCCGATATCGACATCGATTATGCACATATGCCTCCGTGGCTTCCCCTGTGCATTCCGGTGCACAAGGCACATCTTGGTTGGTGGGGCCCACCATGGTGTCTGGCAGGACCCGCCACCCTCATTAGCCTATTCTGGGTGTTCTGTGCATACAGAACACACTTTATTCCCGCCTACGTGAGGTAGGGCTTACAGAATGCAAAATATGGCATTTTGGGTTTTTGGCACTATTCACCTAAAATAGTGCATAGGTGGGGCCCACCACATCTATCGACTTATTTTTCACATTATATACACACAGAATGCCTTATACTCACTACACAACACTTGACATGCCAAATGCCACATTCTAGGACCACCGCACTATGGGACCCACCAAGCACTGATAGGGTCCGCTACCCTTATTGGCCTATTCTGTGTATTCTATACTTACAGAATACATTTCACAGCAGCCTTACGCAAGGTACATCCCGTGGCATCCCGAATGCCATATTTTGGCCTGCTGCACTATGGGGCCCACTAGTCATTAGTGGCGCCCGCTACCTACTGTAATCCATTCTGAGTGTTCTGTATGCATAGAACACATCCCACTTGCTGCCTTACACAAGGCAGAGCGCTCGGCATGCCACTTGCCACCTTTCTGGCCCATTGTGCTATGGGGCCCACCAAGGCACTGGTGGAGCCCACCACTTGACTTAGCCTATTTCAAGTGTTCTGTGCACATAGAACACATTTTTTTTGGTGCCTACATGAGGCATAACTTTTTGGCACGCCGAATGCCATTTTAGACCAGAATAGTGTCGTAGGCCCTAAAACGAGCCCATTAGTGGAAACTAGTCGTTCGGGGTCGAATTTGGCAAAACTCAAAACTGCAAAGTGACTCAAAATGTCATTTGCATCTTCCTGGATATATGACATGCATCCCGTTTGGCTCGTACAGGGTGGAGTGCATAGCACAAAAATGCTATAAGCGGTGCGCATAGCCCTATGCTCACCGCATGTTGCGTGAAAAAGACATTTGGTCAGGAGCCTTCTCGGGACAAAATCCAGAAAAACTTTGTACTGCAAAGTGTCTTCATATGTCAAATGAAGCTTGTTTGATATATGGCATGCATACCATTTCGCTTGTACGGGGCGGAACGCATAGTTATATGCGGTGTGCATAGCTATATGCACACCACATGTTGCATAGAAAAGATGTATGGTCGGAAGCCTTCTCGGGACCAGATGGGATGTGAGCCATAGTGCACAATGCCTTAGCACATGAAATGATGCTTATAGGGCATGGGGCTTACGTCCCGATGTGGCCATAGTGGGCCCCACGCGACGAGTCTAAAATTATATGCACAACATATAGGCTATGTGCTACGCATATAGCCTTATGTGTGGCTCACATAGCCTTTAATTTTTCAAATCTAGGCCAAAAATTACAATTTTGCCACACCCAAATCTGGTTATATAAATATAGAGCTTGGGGCAACATTTTAGGGATCCCGAATTTGCTCTCTAAGGGCACCAAAAACTTTTCCAAAATTTCCACTTAATTAATTAGGCCCCTAATTAATTAAATTGCTTGGATTTAGAGACTAATTAACCCTAGTTAGGCTTCCTATACGCATAAGGAAGCAAGATCAAGGAAGAAAAGCTGTTGCTAAGAGATAATTTTTGCATTTTTCCTCATTTTTCTTCTTTTTACTTCTATTTTTAAGACTATATGCTGCACATATAGTCCTATGTGTATCATGTGTAACACATGTGTGGTGCACATAAGCCTACATGCTATGCATATAGGCCCCAAATTTCAAAGACAAGCCATTTTTCACCCAATTTTCACCAGTTTTCTTTCCGATCTGGCCACTTCAGTGGCATTCAAGGCCTCTCCATGCCTTGGGTGTCCTAGATCTGCCTCAAAACTTGTTGGATCTTGAATAATTTTAACTTTTAAAATTATTTTCATGTGTTGGATGCAAATCCATGAATCAAAACCCTATTTTCGGGTCTGATCTACCTAGATCGGGGTCGAATTTAGGGTTTATGCTTGAAAATTTTTAATTTTCTGCCCATTTTTCAAACTATATGCACCACATATACATCTATGTGCGCCACACATGCCTATGTGTGGTGCACATAGATCTATGTGCAGCGCACATAGATCACGTTTTACACAGAAAACCCTATTTTTCACTCAATTCGCTCCGGATCTGATTTTTTCAATGACTCCAGTGGCTTCTCCATGCACTTGGGGTTCTGGATCTGTCAAAAATTGCTCAGATCTAATTGATTTTAGCTCTAAAATTGATTATTTCATTTAATTACACAATTAAATGTTTGAGCTATAAATCAGAGGCCGATCCGAAATGGGGTACTGTCTTCATTAAAGTTGCTGGATTTTGTCTGTAGTTTGATTATGTACTGACGGTTTCCATTTTTTTATAGATCCAAAAGCTATGTGTGCCACATGTCCACTTATGTGCACCATACAGCCTATGTGTGGCGCATATAGGTCTATACATGGCGCGTATAGTTCACGTTTTTCCAGAAAAATGTATTTTTGGACTGTATTTTCACCATATTTTGATACGTCCAATGGTATTTGAGTTTTACAGTGGCTCAAGTATTCTAGACTTTTCATAAAATAATTACATTTAATTAATTTTGGCCTCAAAATTAATTTTTACGATAAAATGTAATTTTTAATCGTATAAATGCGGTTTTTGAAAGGATTGGAATCAATTGGTCGACTGGCTATCTCCAGTAATTTTTGTGTGATAATGGCCCTCCTAATTAATTTTCCATGATCAAATAAAAATAATTTTGCCAAAAATTATTTTTACAAAATTAATTTTCACGATCCGGCTCGTGTTAATTTTTATAATTATTGCCTAATAATTATTAGATTTTGACTCTTGGTTCGTGCTTTTAAATAGCACTGGACTAGTCAAATAAATCCTAAATTCATTTGCTACTAATGAATTTATTTGTTTATTTTGCATATTAATCCATTCGCGCATTTTGGATCGTGCAAAGCCGAGGAGTAAGGGGGTATTACTTAATACCTCAAGAAATTATGTATGCGAGGACATTTGTGTAATAGGGTAGATTATTTATTGGCTTATAATAATTAATCCCCCTATCTCGTGTGTATCCCCTAATTTCCTCGATTCCCTTTCACCTACCATTAAAATTTTATTCATATATTTGCCTAAATATGCATGTCATCATGTCACATGCCATGTCACATGACCCAATCACATACTACTATGCATGCCATGCATATGGCATGCCATAGCATACTGTATTTCGTATGCATATATGTATAAATTGCAAATACACCAATATGCTAATATACGCAATCCAATACGCGCGCTTAACCAATATGCCTTGCCATGCATATATATATGCCATTCCACATGTCATTATGCCATGATGCCATTCCATGTCACATGTTATATACCATGTCACGCCGTATGACATACGCATCACTATACCATGACATGCATATGTCGTGCCATTACGCACATATATTGCTATCATATATCATGCATATGGTATGTCATTCATTCACATATCATGCATATGGTATGCCATCACTATATCATGTCATACATGTGCCATGTCATTTCATACACATACACTATGCCATATCACGCACATGCCATGCCATGCATCACCTCACATATCATGCATATGATATGTCATTCATTTCACATGCCATGCATATGGTATGCCATCCATGCATATGATATGTCATTCATTCCACATGCCATGCATATGGTACGCCATCCATACTACATATCATGTCTTGTATCATCTCACATATCATGCATATGATATGCCATTTATTCCATATGCCATGTCATCCATCTCACATATCATGCATATGCCATGCCACTCACTTCATATGCCATGCATATACCATACACCTATAAAGCCAATACGATCCAAAAATGCTAACGTATTACGCTATACGTGCTATTTGTCATGATTATATGCTTATATATCATGCTAAGTTGCCATATCATGCATATGATATGTCATTCATGTTCACATGTCATGCATATGCTATGTTACTTTTTTGCTATTTCGCATGTCACGTATATGCCATGCCATCCAAATGTCATATAGCATTATATGTCATTCTACGTGCAACCTTGCAATGCCAAATCACATGTCGTGCTATGTGCTTACATTTACGCTCGTATGCTTGCCTGCTTAGGACAATTAATCCCAATTATAATGTTAAAATTGATTTTGGAAACTCATAGAATAGATCTCCACCACCCAAACCTAATCTTTGAAGGGTTTAACTAGCACTCATGCTATGGGTTAGTTGGACCAATCCAAAACCATCCAGTGGTGACTCCATTGTGACTCTTTCGATCTATATCATTCCCTAAGGGAACCCCTTAGAAAGACTGCGCTTTCGCTCCAAGTGCGATCCTTGGTCCGTGAGCATCACAAGCCTCGCTATGGGCTCTGTAAAAACCTGCACTCACATAATGGTATAGGTAAAGTTATTGGAATTGGTAAGATCGATTCATGGCTATGGCATAGAAGGCTTGGACATGCCAATTTTGAGAGCATCGATGATCTCGAGAAGGATGAACATATGGTAGGACTTCCAAAGATTAAATTTGCTAAGGACAAGGTATGTAAAGCATGTCAAATAGGAAAACAAGTAAAATCTTCATTTAAAGCCAAAAACAAGATAACTTCTATCAAACCTCTTCAATTACTGCATATAGATTTATTCAGTCTAACTAGGGTAGCTAGCTTAGGTGGTACGCATTATGCCCTTGTCACTATTGGTGATTATTCTAGGTTTACTTGGGTTTCATTCTTAGCTCATAAAGATGATGCTTTTGATGCTTTCAAAATATCATTAAAAGAATGCAAAATGAAAAGGGTTATTATATTTCTTCCATTAGAAGTGATCATGGAAAAGAATTTCAAAATGAGAGTTTTAAATTTTTTTGTGAATCACTTGGAATTCACCATAACTTTTCATCTCCTATAACTCCTCAACAAACTGGGGTAGTTGAAATGAAAAATTGAACTCTCTGTGACATGGCATGTACTATGCGTAATGAGTACCAATTGCCTTCGTACTTCTGGGTTGAAGCGGTCAATACCGCTTGTTATGTCATCAATAGAGTTCATTTAAGACTTATTTTAAACAAAACTCCTTATGAGCTATGGAATGGTAGAAAACCAAGAATTTTGTACCTGAGTATTCGGATGCAAATGCTACATACTAAACACCAAGGATAACCTTGGGAAATTTGATTCTAAGACGGATGAAGGTATTTTCTTAGGTTATGCTACTTCTAGCAAATCATATAGGGTGTTTAATAAATGTTCTTTGGCTGTTGAGGAATCTATGCATGTTGTTTTCGATGAAACCAACTCCCTTGGTCCAAGAAAGGATAATGTTGATGATGATGTAGGAATTTTATTGGAACAAGGAAATGAGAAAGAAACTTAACAAGAAGTTATTCCCAAAGATGTTGATAAGGAAGAAGTGAGTGATCTTCCTCCACACCTAGCACTAACTCAAATCAATCATGATCTTCCAAAGGAGTGGCAATTTCCAAAAGGACACTCCAAGGAGCAAATCATAGGTGAAACATCAAAAGGGGTAACAACTCACTCTAAATTTAAAGATATTCACAATAACATTGCATTTATTTCTCAAATAGAGCCTAAGAATGTTAAAGATACCTTAAATGATGATAGTTAGGTGTTAGCTATGCAAGAAGAGTTGAACCAATTTAATAAGAATAAAGTATGGACCTTAGTGCCTAAGCCCAAAGATGTGTCCATTATAGGTACTAGATAGGTGTTTAGAAATAAGCTTGATGAGGATGGTGTTATAACTAGAAATAAGGCTAGACTTGTAGCTCAAGGGTATTGTCAAGAGGAAGGTATAGATTTTGATGAAACTTTTGGCCCTGTAGCTATATTCGAAGCTATTAGGATGTTATTGGCATATGCATCTCACATGAACTTTAAATTATTTCAAATGGATGTTAAAAGTGCTTTTCTAAATGGTTTTATAAATGAAGAAGTTTATGTTGCACAACCCCCTGGTTTTGAGGATTTTGAATTTCCAAACCATGTTTTTAAACTTACTAAAGCTTTATATGGTCTTAAACAAGCCCCTAGAGCCTGGTATGATAGGTTAAGTACTTTTCTTATTGACCATGGTTTTGATAAAGGCAAGGCAGACATAACACTTTTTGTTAAGCATTAGAAACATGACATTCTTCTTGTTCAAATTTATGTTGATGACATAATATTTGGTGCTACTAATGAAAAGTTGTGCAAGGAGTTCTCTGAGTGTATGCAGGGTGAATTTGAAACGAGCATGATGGGTGAGCTGAAGTATTTCCTTGGACTTCAAGTTAAGCAATATGAAGATGGAATCTTCATCAACCAATTTAAGTACACTCAAGAGATGCTCAAGAAGTTTGGATTGGAAGATGCTAAAGCTAGCAAAACTCTAATGAGCACGAATATAAAATTGTCGTTAGATGAAAGTGGGAAACTAGTAGATCAAAAGAAGTATAGAGGTATGATAGGTAGTCTACTTTATCTAACTGCATCAAGGCTTGATATTATGTTTGCTATTTGTATGTATGCTAGATATCAATCTTCTCCTAGGGAATCTCATTTGAGTGATGTGAAAAGGATTTTTAAATACTTGATTGGCACTATGCATTATGGATTGTGGTATGCTAAAAATGATTCTTTTGATTTAATTGCTTATTCTGATGCTAATTTTGCTGGTAACTTGTTGGATAGGAAAAGTACCTCCGGTACTTGTCACTTTTTAGGTAATTGCTTGGTTTCTTGGTTTAGCAAGAAGCAAAATTGTGTATCTTTATCAACTGCTGAATCTGAGTATATATTCGCAGGTTGTTGTTGTGCTCAAGTTCTTTGGATTCAATAACAATTAAAGGATTATAATGTTTATGTTTCTTGTACTTCTATTAAATGTGATAATACTAGTACAATAAATCTTTCTAGGAATCCCATTAAGCATTCTAGAACTACGCACATTGACATTAGACATCACTTTCTATGTGATAATGTACAAAAAGGGAAGGTTGTATTAGATTTTGTTGATATAACTCATCAATTGGCCGATATTTTCACAAAACCCCTAAGTGAAGAACGTTTGAACTTCATCAAACATGAATTAGGAATGATAGATGGGTCATTTTTGAAATAGGAGTGATGGTAGACTTAGGAAATTCAAATATTTTCATAAAATGCCATCAAAAATTTCTGTTTTAGGTCCTCGTACGGCCATACGTGTATTGATATGCCCGTACGGATCATTTTTCATAATTTGGAAAATTCTGGTACGACCTGTACTCTTTTCAGTATGACCATACGTATCGTGGTACAGGTGTACCAAATTTGGTATGCCTATACGCGTTTCTATGAGAATTTCTTTCAAAATCCTCGTACAGCAGTATGCCTAAGTGGTACGCCCGTACGCGATTCTGAATTCTAAACGTCTGTGCCTCGTACGGCCATACGTCTCACCCATACGTCCATATGCGATATGAATTTTCAAGGCATACTATTTTTAAAGCTCATTTTTCAGTTTTTAACTCATTTTCACTCAAATTTCCTCTCAAATTTCCTCTAAAATCCTCTCCAAACATATTCCCAACCTCTCACATTTCATTCAATCACTTCAATTCTGTCATTTTTGGTTATTTTTCAATCTTCTAACTATTTTTACTATTCTATTTTTTACTGTTTTATTACTGTTTCAGTGCCTTTTTAAGTTATTTTGATTTTCTGCTCATTCTAGGCCTTTTTAGCTCTAGGTTCTTTAGAGTTTAGTGCTTAGGATTGTATTTTGAAACTGTTTATCAAATTTTACTGATTTCTGTGTAGGTTTTATCTTTGAGTATTTTAAACTACGTCAAATTTTTGTCGAAATTTTCAAAATCACTGTTTTCTTACTGTTTTATCAATTTTTCCATACTTTTTACTATGTCTGATCCTACTGGGCACAGTGGCTCTTCCTCACAGAGAGTCAAACAAACTTATCCTCCTGATTTGGGCCCTCGTGGCTCTTCTTCTACTACCTCTGTTGTGAGGACTTCTATTCTCAGTGACAAAGTATTTTCTCACTCTCGTTTCATGTGCCATCCTAATTTCTGATAGACAGGTCTGGAGGATAACGTTCTGGGTTATTTGGTAATGTTCATTGGTCAAATTTTGCATTTCTTCCCAATCACTATATACAGTTTATCACTTTAGAGTTTCTACAGTCCTTCTCCCTATCTACTTCTTTTTCCTATACTTTCCGTCTCTTTAGGAGACACTTCTCACTTTCACCTTCTAAGTTTGACGCCATTTTTTGCTTTCCCACCGACGGCATTGCAAATGCCAAATTTGTGATTTTTGATCGTAATTCTTTCTGGAGGGATATTGCCCTTGACACTGCATTCAGGTCTTCTCACCAGAAGGCCTCCTGTCTCAAATCCCTTGCTCTCTTCTATTGTCATAGACTAATCTCCTATCTTATCTTCAAGAGATCATATTCTAATGACATTGTCACTAACCCTGACATGATCTTTCTCTATTGCATGATCACGGGCACTCCCATACAGTCTGGATGTTGGCTTCAGACCTCTTTTCATGAGGTCGACATCCAGAAGCAGCCTGGTAGAGCTATTCTTTTTGGCCCCCTTATCCATCACATCTGCCAGGAGTTGCATGCTTTCCCTCCCATCTGCCCCTCTCCAGGACCTTGTGGTCCTAATCTTGACCTCTCGTTTATTGAGCATTCTATGCTCTATGAACGCATTACTGATGACAAGTTCATCCTCCACTTTGAGTACATCTCTCAATGGATCACACACCTTTAATCATTAGAGCTTCCCAATGACTTAGTCTCTCTCTATAGCCGGTGAGCTGTAGAGGTTCTTCAGCACCTCCAGGTTCCTCTACCAGATGACACCCCTACAGAGTGGCACGACCAACCTGCTCTTACCAATGATGTTGCACGTCATGTGGCCATTAGCCGCAAGCGTTAGAGATATTTTTTTTGCTGGATCCTCTTCTACTGGCGTTGTTCCTGAGCACACTGATCTAGCTGCTACTCCTACTGATTCTGCTACTGCTACTCCTCCCATTGCTAATCTGTTAGCTCAGCACTTTGCTACACTTTCCACTGCTATTGCTGGACTTGAGTCAACACTTTGACAGTATTGACTAGTAGCTTACCCATCTTTGTTAGCACATTACTGCTATTGATTAGCGGCTTGATCAGCACGTAGCCGACTTTCATGAGTTTCAGACTTCTACTACAGACACTCTCCATTCTATTAGTCTGATGCTAGATCCATTTATTATCCCTCCACTGAGTCCACCTCCTCCTCAGGACCCCCAGTAATCTTGTGATTTTGATATTGTCAAAGGGGGAGATGTTTATGATATGATTTTAGAACTTGTATTAGTGGAGATGTTTATTTCATTTATGTTATGTTCATTTCTTTTTATGTATCTCATTGGATATTGATGTATTTTTGGATATTATATATATATATATATGATGTTTATTTAGCTTATTTAATTTAGTGTTCGATTAAGTTATGATTATCATTGCTATTTAATTATTTATATTTCTTCTTTATATTTGATTGTTGATGGTATTATAGCATGTATTCCAAAACAAAGGGGGAGATTTCCAAAAGTTTTAAAAACAAAATGTCTTTTAAATAAGTATTGCAAATTTAACTTAAATTGATTGCTAACATTAAAAAGGGGGAGATTGTTAGACCCTAGGTTTTGATGTTTGAGTCACGTGTGAGTCAATTTAAGTTAGTTGCAATTTTTCATAGTGTTTTCTATGTTGGTATGGGTGTACCATTGGATGGTACAGCCGTACACAAAGTCGCAGGAAAAATGGTTTGTGAGTAAACCTATTTTGGTACGGGCGTACCATTAGTGGTACAGCCATACGTGAGCTTGCAGGGAAATTGCTTGTCAGGGAATTTGGTTTGGTACGGGCATACCAAATGATGGTACGGCTGTACCATATTTCCCTATTATTTTCCAATGGATAGTTTTGAATCTGTACGGGCGTACATGCCTGGTATGGCCATACACGACTTATAAAACATACTTTTAAGTCTATTAAATGGTTAGTTTTTATCAAGATTCTTTAATACTTTCATTTCTAACGTGTCAAACTTTGCAGAGCAATTGCCTTTGAGCAATATTCATCTGTTTCAAGTAAGTTTAAGCTTGTATTCCTCAAATACTTCTTTATTCGTATTCCTACAACCAAGAGATAAGGTTTTATTATTGTGGGATTTATGTGTGATTAATCCTTCGGGATTAATTTGTATTTGAGAAGATTGTGAGGATTGATATTGTAAAGGTTAAAGTGTAAGCCTTGAAAACACAGGGGTATTAGATTGATTTGGAAATTCATTGTGTAATTTGATTGTGAAATTAGTGGAACCCTAAGTCGAGACTTAAGAGAAAGTGGAAGTAAGCAAGAGTTTAGCCGAACCACTATAAATTGCACATGTTGCCATCCGTAGGAGGAATTTCAAGTATTAATATTGTTATTATTTGTAAGTATTATTATCATTATTATTATTATTATTATTATTATTATTATTATTATTATTGTTGTTGTTGTTGTTATTATTATTATTATTAGTGAGAATCATGTATATGAGGATAATTGGTATCCATATGTAATGACCATTGAAGATCTTTATGACAGTTGTAACATTTTGAAGCTATTGCTTTTAATTTCAATAATGCTAATAGAATGCATGTTCATAATGTTTATGTTTAGTAATACTAGTTTCAAACATTAAACATATCTTCATTATCTTTATGTTCCACACAATTGCTACCTAGCTAAAGGGATTTGTATTGGCATAATTAGATGATATGACAAGTCCTCTTAACATGCTCGAGAAAGCAGTTAAGCAGTTATCCTCCATCAAACTCTAGTAGGGAACGAGGTGTAGTTCGGTGGTGGTCATATTGATAATAAACTCTAACAAGATTGTAGTGGCTGCATGCTCTTATTCCAAATAATGGAATACAATCAATATACATCTTCATTGTCACATGTTGAATGTGCTACCATGGACAGGTCCACCAGATGTCACTCTCCAAGATGACTCCTATCCATTAGACCCAACTATCAAATATCAATGTCTTCACATCAAGTAAGGTGTAACCTCTCCTCAAGTGTCTCTAAGGATGATATCTTTATTTAACACCCTTTGATGGTATCAGAATTCCTAGCTTCTTCTAAAGTAAAATCTAGATATGAAAGGAAAAATAAAATAAAAAGATTGATGAGTTGAGTTGTAAACCTTGCAAAAGTTAGGATTTAAAAATAAGAAAGGTTCGATGAGCTATAAACATGTAAAGGCAGATTAGATGACATACTTGAAGTAGTAGCAAACTACTACTAAAGCAGCTAGATTATCCCTACTTCACTCTATTTAGTTTTAGGATCGTCTCAGCCATGATCATCAGGAAAGGGGTCTGACCTTACTCCATCTGGTCGACTATGGGTCTTACTATTAAATCCCCATTACCGGATAGGTTGATGAATAAGAACTATACCAACAGTCCAAAAGCAATAACTTTCAGCCATGAAGGAGTTGTTGCTAACTTATGGTTACAAAGCTAAAAGTTAGGTGATATGTATATACCTAGTGGTGATATGTATATACCCCTCTACAGTCAACAATAAATTGGTTATGGTGGGGTTGACATCAAATGCCATGATTAGATATGGAATCACCTCACTGAAAGGGAGCAACATAATGAGCATTATAGTCATGATACAAGAAACCTTGAGGATAGTAGCAAATTCCTCATATAGCAAACATAACTCCATATGTCCAAACTGGAACACATGTTGTACTGGATCCTAGAACTGTATTGCTGCATATAGAAAGATAGAGTTGATGGAGATTTGGTAGAATGTCTTCAGATACTGGAGTCTGAACTTGCTAAGTCAATTCCATTGATTATCTCCCCATTAACAGATGGTATCATAAAAGATAGATAATGATTGTCATTTTATACTTCTACAAAGAAAAGAGCAAAAGTGTCATTAATAAATTTGAAAAATAAAAGGTACGAGCATTCAGTAAAAGTACTGCCCAAAATTTGTACATTCATAGTAAGAAATCATCATTATCATTATCATTATCATTATCATTATCATTATCATTATCATTATTATATTACATAATTTTTTATAACATGAAGATATAATTAAATTAAACAAGTTTTTAAAATATAAATGGAGCATAAATAATATTGTTACATTAAAGAATTTTTCACAACATGAAGATATAATTAAATTAAACTAGTTATTAGAACATGAACAAAGGATAAAATATCATTATATCAAATAAGTTTTTACAATATAAAGATATGACTAGATAAGTAAATAAAAAAATTCAGATGCTATAATCTCTTCTTCTTATCCTTAATCTAAAACCCATTTATCTTCTAGTATTTCTACGATTGATATCCATGTTTATATAATGAGAATCATGTAAATGACCAAGTCCAACATTAGTACTAGCACTATCATCATCATATTCATCTCCATAATTAACAGGATTGGTATATGGAGTAGTATAAGCCAAATGAAAATGTTCGGGATGTGATTGAGGTTGTTGTGAAGTTGAGGCAAAGAATGGATAAGAATAAAGGTTAGAGGTAAAGGTAATAGGTTGGCTTAATAGGAAAGAGTATGTAGACCATTATATGAATAATGGTAGGATGTATGAAGAGGATTTTCTTGCTTGAAATGGTGGTGAGATAAATGAAAAAGAGTGTGAAGACTAAGATGTTAGAGGAAAAAATGAAACAGATGGTCCGACCTCAAAATTTCAAGGAAAATATGCAGCAGATGGTCCGGGTTTATTACGTAAAGACATAAGAGGTGAAACTAGATGATAAGGTATTATTAGTGGAATAGAGACATCTTGATGTTTATGATGATGATGAATGGTACATTATGAACCATGTGAAGAATTACTTCTTATAGAGTCATCATCAGTAGGATAAGGATAGTTAACCAATGAAAGGGTCAATTGAGAAGGTGGCATGGTTGTTAAATGACGTTCTTATAATGCTACTTGACCATTACGAGCAAGTCGTTAGGATAGTTCTAATATAAAAGTTAATGAGATATGCTCAAGGGCATCAGCTTACAAAAATCATCAGAAAAGATAAGTTATCAAATGTGATGTACAATATTTGAATAAAGAAATAAGAGTTATAGGATTAGATATTTATAAAAGCTTCAAGTTATGCACCCCTAGGCGAGATCCACCTTTTTGTAACTTTACAGTACCATTCCATATATTTGGAATGGTAATGCACATCTGAGGAAATAATAGAAGTTTGAATAATTTGTTCAATTTGATTCTCCTATAATGCTACCCATCTTGAATGTCATTTCATCCAATTGACACATGTATCATGCAAGTCAGATTAGTATAGATCTTCAGTTTGTAAGGATGGATAAGGGATAAGTTGTGTCAAGCCAAATTGATGGAGGACCCTATCAGGTTCATGCTACTTGATAATATATATATAAAGCATTAAAACAACCAACCTTTAGATATGTTGGCCTTGTAAGCATTAACAAGCTAAAATATTCAAAACTCCCTGATCATAAGGCTACCAAATTATCTAGAAAATTATATGATAGGTTTGTTAAGTAAAGACACATACAAAAGACATTATATATGACATTAAGATTTTAAAATACATATATCATTAGCCCATGAAAGATCTAACCTCAACTGTATATCAAAGATGACATGGGTAGGGATATTTGTAACAATCTTACTTGTACTCCATTTACAATGTAATATAGAAGTTAAATGAATTTTCAAAAAATGAAAACTTACTAAAAAAATTTAACTGAATGAAGTTAATGTAATTCCTCTTTGTATAAAGAGCATTATTTATAAGGAGATTAAGATTAATTCGAGGAGACAGAAATGGCAATCTCTTGCATACCCAAATCTATAACAAGAGTAAAGGATAAGATATTTGTGTTACATTTAACTTTTAAAATATATGTTAATAATTTATAATTTATGGTTTATAGTTTATGATTTAAGGGTTATCATATCTATAGTAATATTATATTTATCAATAACTATTTTTATCATAATAATTATATTTATGTTACAATTAATTTTTAAAATACATGTTAATAATTTAGAGTTTATGGTTTAAAATTTAAGGTTTATGAGTTATGATTTAGGGCTATGATATCTATAGTAATTTTATATTTCTCAAGAATTTTTTCATCATTATCGTTATATTTGTGCTAAAATTAATTTTTAAAATATATGTTAATAATTACAATTTACAGTTTATGATTTAAGGTTTATCGGTTATCATATCTATAGTAATTTTATATTTATTAATAATTTTTTCATCATAATCATTATATTTTTATTACAAATAATTTTTAAAATACATGTTAATAATTTATGGTTTATGATTTAAGGTTTAGTGTTTATGATTTATTATATCTATAGTAATTTTATATTTATCAATAATTTTATCATCATTATCATTATAATTGTGTTTGAATCAATTTTTAAAATACTTTTTAATAACTTAAAAAAACTAAAATGGTTAAAATCATCTTCACTTCTAAGTTGGAGGGGTAAATTTATCCTTCTTCGTAAGAGAAACCTATGTTGGAAGTCGCTATGTTTATCTAAATAAGCTTTAGTCTGGCAATAAGGCTAAGGTCTCCTACTATGGTGTCCAAATATCTATCCAATAAAGGAATTATCGATGACCTAGACTATTTAATATTCCTATATATTAAAATTTATTTTAAAATTTTAATTAATTACTATTTAATATTTATAAATTATAATTATCATAAAATAATCTATTTACTTGCATATATTTATTCATTGTTACATTCAATTAATTATTACATACACTTTCAAAAGCACTAAGTTTCATTATGATATATTATTCTATTAATGATTAATATTACTAATTTCATGTTATTATTTTCTAATTATAAATATTTGTAACTGACATTTTCTATTTTCTCACAATTTAATGATAATATATTAGTTATTCATAATACATCAATTTAATTATATTTTCTCATAAATTTTTTTATAAATTAAACATGTCATTTGTTATCTAATTCTTTGACTTTAATTGCATTCCTATTACTATTACTTTTTTATGCAAATATTTTTATTTTCATTCATAGTAATTTCTCCACTTTATATACTATATGCTAAACATTTACTCACCCTTTACCTCCAAACTCACGTCTAAATTAAGCTCCAATCCAATGCAAAATTTAATTCCTCAATGTCTTCTTCTATCTTACATGATATAAAATATTGCTCATCAAAATTTATTTAAAAAATATTTACACTATCATTTTATACTTAATTCAATCGCTTTCTTTTCAAAATCAATTTTATTAACATATATAAATCAATAAATTCATTTTAACCAACAATGTTATTTTTATTGACAAACAAACTCATAACTATTTCATATCTAATTATCTTTAAAATAATATTTTTTAATCTCATCATTTAATAAATAATGATAAAATAAATCATTCTATTATTCATATTACACTTTTATAAATAACTAGACTTATATAACGTGCGTCATATGTTAGCGTAATTTATTTGACCTGTCATTTATCACAATTTCATATTCTACTTTTTAAAATTTTTTTATCATGATAACATTTTTTATAATTTTGAATTAATATTTGTTATTTAAGTATTATATACTTGTAGAAAATGTTGTTTAATATCCTTATTTATGTTTATTAGGTATTTTTTGGGTATCACTTAAGAATATTTTTTGCAACTTTAATAAATATTTCATACTTTTTAAAAAATCATAAATAATATTTTTATTTATATAATTTCATTATCAAAATTAGTTGTTATAAATTAAAACTATTACTATTAGATAATTAAAATATAATAAAATTAATTCTTATAAATTATTTATTATAAATTTAATATAATTAGTATTTTTGAAACTTTAATAATTTAGATAATTAGATTATTTAAATCCTAAATAATCATAGGATTTTCATTAAAAAAGCTAAATCTTATGTTAATAATATGTAATATTTTGTAACTTTAATAAATACTTTATATTTTTAAAAATAATCATAAGTAATATTTTTCTTCATATAATTTTATCATAAAAATGAATCATTATAAATTAAAACTATTACTATTATATTCTTAAAATAAAATAGAATTAATTTTAGCAAACTTATATTATTTAATAAACTTTTATTTTCTTAAAACTAATCATTTCTAATAAATATAATGTATTTTTATCAGTTAAAAAAGTATTAGTTAAAAAATTGAAACATGCATGCTCAATAGATCTAATTTACGTAGTTTTTTATGGTATGAATTTGAAAAAAGTTAAATCTTAAGTTAACAATGTGAGATATTGTATAACTTTATTAAATATATTGTATTTTTTTAAAAAAAATCATAAATAATATTTTTTATTTATATAATTTTATTATAAAAATTAGTTGTTATACATTAAAATTATTACTATTAGATAATTAAAATAAAATAAAATTAGTTTTCATAAATTATCTATTACAAATTTAATATAATTAGTATTTTCTAAACTTTAATAATTTAGATAATCAAATTATATAAATCCTAAATAATTATAGGATTTCAATTAAAAAAGTTAAATCATCTGTTAACAATGTATGATATTTTGTAACTTGATCTTGGTGTGTATAGTTTGGAGATCTCCTAGTTTGGGGATTGAAAAGAGTTTGCTACAACTCTTTTGCAAATCAAGATAGAAGTATAATGATATTAAAGTAAGTATTACCCTATTCTTTATGCCATAATCTTTTGATTGAAATTATGTTTGAATGATTGGGTAGATATGATTTCTACATGTCTTAAATATGTTTTATTCAGCTGCCATATTAATCTAAGTTAAAGTTGTGACTTTTTGAATGTTGAGTGCTCTAACAAGAAGTCAATCTTGTAAGTTTGTGATGCATCATATCTTGTCTTTTTTTGCATGATCAATATGTTTCCTAATTCTCATATCATCTATTTACTTGTGAGGTACCTGATATGTATTTTAAATACTATCATTACTTTTAATTTATCGGTGGGGCTATGTCAAATTATTGTTATAAAACTATTGCACTTTTATGTCATTTAAGAATATGATAGATAACTTTAAAAAATTTATTCTACTTATTAATTGGACTAAGTTATGCAAATTTTTAAATTGAAAGGGTGGTGTAAGTTTTAAAATATTGATTTTTATTGAAAGAATTTTAATGGTTTTCAAGGAATTTAAAATATTACCAATCTTGAATTTATAATTTTTATAAAGCTAAGAAATATAAATTTATGATTATTTCAAGTAAGTTATCAGTTAGAAAAAGAGAATTATTTATATGATAATAAAATTATTTACTAATTCTATTAACTATATGATGTTTTTATTTTATTTGATTTATAAATTATTTATATGAGAGGAATTGAAAGGTAGAATGATGTTTAGTTCAAAAGAAATGATTTTTTAAAAACACTTACAAAACAAACTTAATGAGATCTTAGTAATACAATTTAATTATAATGTAACACTCTCTATTATGAACTAATTACGGTGTATTACTTAGGGTGTTCATGTTTTGGTATCAAAGCCTTGATAAAAGATTTTAAAGTTGAATTTTATGAAGCATCATTAAATGTATTTGCTAAGTCTTGCATTGCATATAGGTTATGCTATTTGGTGATTGATTATATTAATGGAAGTAATCACTTTCTTGTATATGGTCTTTGAGTCATCAACTTATTTAAGATCCTTATTTGTTACTAACCAAGCTCTTTAGATAGACTATAGTGAGGACCCTAAGGTAGTAATGATCATAATCACTTAGTTCAAGGATTGATATAAGCACTATTGACCCTAGAAAATAGGGCTAGAGACCATCCCATTCTAAGAGAGGTTATATCAAAGATATATGCATTTTTAAGACCAATTATGATGTAGAGCATTTGTACTTGGGTTTTGTAGGCATTTTTAAGGTAGTTTATGTCAAACATTTTACATTTTTCCACCATTATGCTCAAATTTATATATGTTTTATATTCTTAATATATTAGTAGTGATCTCCAAGACTCAAAAGGTTTTGAGAAGAATTTAGAATATTTTTATATGTTTTAGGACCAAGAAAGAGAATTAAAACTTAAGAGGTATGACTTTATAAGCAAGAAATTCAAGATGATCCATTTTGTTAACAAGGAACAAGTCGATACTAGCAGAATAATTTATTACTTATACCATTATCTTGATTCAGTACTAGGAGAATAAGTTGGCACCTATTACCTTTTATCTTGAGTCTACACGAGAATCATAACTCATGATCGTAGCTAAAAGTTACCTCATATCACTTGAAGTCCCTTTACTATTTTAGCCATAAATCTCTTTTCAAAAGTCAAAATGTAATGATTTAAGATGCATTGGAAACCTTATTCAATGGGATACAAATTTTATTCAAACATCATAATCAAATTCTAAATTTTAGATAAGTTAAATGGCTCTTAAATATACTACTTTAGGTTGCAAAAGTCATGGGCAAGAGGTTGCAACTCTTTTTAAGTGATATCACTTATTTATATGAGTTAGGGTCATCTTCCACTTTAGGTTTATATTTTTTCTTTTAATTATTATTAGAAAAACATTGAAAGTGTTAGTGAGTTAATTGATTCTATCCTTGAAAATAATTATAAAAAATTCTTTTTTAAGGAATTTATTTTCCATTCCATCTTAAAGAAGATAACAAGGGCTTATGAAAGACATATCTTCCTTTCTATATCTCTTTATCTTTATTTATTTATTTATTTTATGTTTATTTATTGTATTTTATTTTAAATATGACCTAAGGAAGGATGTATCAAGACTAAGTATTATGGTTAAAATTATGGTATGTTATTACGTGTTGAAGTTGGCTTTATGTTTATATTGGTATAATTTTGATTAAGTGCTTAACATCTCTAAATATGCTTGATCACCATGTCTAGTATCTTAATTAAGGATTTACAATCAAATTTGGTTTCCTTGGTGGAAAGTATCAAGGTCAATTATGACATGCAATCGATTAAATGTTCATCATGAGGGCTTAAAGGATTGACAAAGAACTTTAGGTTATGGGTAAAACTATATGTCATGAGAGTGTGTATGGTCCTATATGTAAACATTATTAATTGATAATGAGAGTTGCTACTAATGATATTAGGTCAAGCCTCTAAACAATCATTCATTAATTTATGTAATTAGAATATTGCATCGTCTTACCTTCAATGGTATTACTATAGTTTCTTCTTGAATCTTAAGCTTAAATGCATCTACTATTTAGATTATTAAATGTTTTAAATATTTAAACTTAATTTTTAATGAATTAATTAAGATGGTAAGCCTAGAGATTCTAAGTATTTATTTAAGTTAATATTCAATTTTAAAAGATTCCTAGTGTTTGACACCCTATTCACGCTATGCTAAGTGAGAATTAGGTATAAAGTAAATTCCACCATCAAAGTGTATCATTGTAGGTTGCTCTAGTTCTATTTATAAAGAAGAAGAATGATGCAATGAGGCTTTATATAAACTATAAAAAGTTGAACAAGTTGACCATAAAAAATTAGTATCATTATTGAGAATCGATGATCTATTTAACTAATTACAAGGCATAAGCATTTTTACCACGATAGACTTGAGGTTTGGGTATTATTAATGAAGATGTATACAAGGCTTCTTTCTAAACTTGATACAGTCATTACAAATTTTTGTAATATCATTTAGACTAATAAATGTAGCATTAATCTTTATGAACTTAATGAATAATTACTTCTATCCTTACCTAGACTAGTTTATTATAATATTTATTGATGACATATTGGTCTATTCAAAGAATAAAGAAGAATATGATTGACACCTTATAATTATGTTGGCGTTATCAAGAGAAAAATAATTGTATGCAAATTCTTGAAGTATGAGTTTTAGCTATCAAAGGTTGTATTTTTAAGACATTTAATTTATAGTAATGGTATTTAGGTTGATCCAATAAAAGTGGAAGTGGTGGTGGATTGGAAACCATTAAGGAATGTGAAGGAAGTATGTGAACTTTTAGGTTTGGCTAAATATTATCAAAGGTTTATTCAAGGATCAAACATAGCTTGACCAATGACCCAATTATTGAAAAAGGATAATAAGTATGAGTGGATTGATAAGTGTCGAGCAAGTTTTAATAAACTTACATAGATGTTGACTAAAGCTCTAATACTAAAATTATTGAAACCTAGAGAAACATACATCATATACAATAATGCATCCTTGAATGGGTTGTTGGTTTGTGTAGTCAATTAAGCAGTGGAAGAAATTTAAAATTTTATTTTAAAACAACAAACCAAAAGATGATCTTTGCATCAAAACACAGAGAAAACTGTTAAGAGATTTGAAGCAACAGATTGATAGTAACTCTTA
>CANYBF011398959.1:0-38551 GCA_948192965.1 Dalechampia spathulata | reverse complement strand
CATTTTCCTGGTTTGTTTAGTTGCTCAATTGAGTTGACTAGATAAGCCGGGTGGCGACTCCATGTTATTTTCTCGACGCGATCTATCTAGTTCCTGTAGTAACTCAGGGGTCTATACTCTCGAGAGCAAGCACCACGGCATTTCACGCCAAACAGTGTGCAGCGCTCCCACGTAAGGGATGCGCTACTCTCACACATACCTCTCGAATAAGAGCCAAGGCAAAAGAAAAGAAGCAATAAAAGACCTTATGATCTCCAATCAAAAACACAAATCAAAACACTCATCACATACCTAGGCATCAAACCATGAGTTATGTTGTGTTAGCTAAGTGTAATTGTATGAATGGTTATGCTTGTTTACTTAAGTTAAATAATTGTATCTTCACAACATTTGATTTTTTTTTCAAAGATTATAAAGCACTGTATAAGGCGAATGATGAAAGACAGAAATGCTTATTTCTGAGAAATACATTGCCATATTAAATTGTCTTGCATATTGTTAGTATACGTGTTTTCCTTGCTTGTGATTGTTTGATTAAGTAGTCTTTGCTTGAGGATAAGCAAAAGTTCAAGTGTGGGGATATTGATAGGTGTCATCATGCATCATGTTTTAGGAGTTTAAATTGTGAAATTTGTGCATGCATTTCCTTATTTTTTACAATCTCGTACTGTATGTACTAATACTCATCTCATATAGGAGGGCATTATAACTATATGGTTCAGTGAACCCATTTTTCTTTCTTGTATGTACTAGTACTCATCTCCCATAGGAGGGCATTATAACTGTATGGTTCAGTGAACCCATTTTTCTTTCCATATAGAAATAAAATTGTATAATTCAATCGATGGAATCCATCATCTCTATGATCCAGTACGCTTTCATAGTATATAGCTTTATATCATTTCTATATCATTTCTCTCTTTTCCCACCTTATATCCTCTATATGACATATCATGAATATGAATATGTATGTAAATGATTCATGACGTGATACATATGCATTATGCTTAATGTCACGATGAATATGGAAATTAACAAGGTATAACATCAATCTTTCATCATAAATCGTTATTCACAATCCACTTTAATTGATATTTCTCGAATAAAGAAAATAAATATCATATAGCATCTCTGTACTTATGGAAATTCACCTGCCGACCTCATTTAATATTGTTACACCAATAAATAGGGGCTAGAAGAATGTGTATGTGAATTCTTAAGAAAATGAACTAATGACATTAATGTAAATTTTGAGAACTTTGGATTTAACCTTATCTTAAGTTACATAAGCATAATCGGGTCAATCACAGAGACTAACTATTACGTATTCGGGACAAGGAATATAGTGGAATAGAATAACATTTGAGATAAAACTAAGTTTAATATACGAATTAGAAGTATTAAAGTTAAATGTGCTTAAGTGGGGAGGATGGGTGACCTCCCCGGGAAATGCATAATTTTCAATTGCATAAGCTGTTTTAAACAAATTAAGCTATGGAATCTTGTCCGGAGTAAATTGAGGATTCTATTAAGCTATTTGGAGGTGTTCGAGATTGAAATATAGCTAAGAATATAGAACAAGACACATTTGGTATTATTGGGATTGTTTTAGGGTAAAGTTGGAATTTTGGAAAATTGCTAAGGACAATCTTGGAAATTCTTATTTTAGGGATTAAATTGTTAATAATTAAAGTTAAGGGACTTAATTAAAATATTTAAAGGTTATGAAAGGACCTATTTGGTAAATTTGAAAGTTTAGGGATTAAATTATAAGTCTTTAAAAATTTAAGGACTAAAGTGGTATTTTTACTAATTTAAGTTACGACTTATCTTATTAAAAGACTTATATCGATAAAATTAAACAGAAAATCAAGAAAATAAGGAGAGAATGTTGAAATATAAGGGGGAAGGAGAAAGGAAGAAGAAAATCACTTTCCAGGTAATTTTGTAACCATTTTTCATGACTTTTTTTAAAGAAATTGATAGAAAAAGTTATATTTTTTGATTCTTTATCATTTGATATAATTTTTTCCTTGAGAAAGTGGAGGATTAAGTTGGAGAAAGTAAAAGATGAATTAGGGATTTTTGGGAATTTTTTAGTTAAGGTAGATTTAAGTTGATTTTAAGGTAGAATAAGGTAGAATAACATATATTTATTATGATTTAAGCTTTGGTTTGAATTAAAATGATGTAGAACTCATAGTATAAAGAAGAAAGAATTAGCTCAAATATGGGTTTTTATAGAAATTTAATTTAGTTTGATTAAAAGATGGATAAAGAAAGGAAATTTGTTATGTTTGTATATTCGATCAAAGAGGGGTATGCATATATGTGAAGAGTTTGACAAGGAATAAATGTGTTTAGGTGTGAATTAAAATGAAAAATAATGGTTTAAAGCATTAAAAGAGAATACAATTCAAGAAAAACCAATGATATTTAAGAAGGACATTTTTTACTATTATAGGTTGTTATGATATTTATCTTATTTGAATGTGTATAATGATGGAAATGTATTTTAATAATTGAGAATGTATGATATTTGGTGAATAATGTGTAAACGTTTAGGTGGATAGGATATTGGAGGAGTAAATGATTGAATATTCTATTTAAATTGAGATTTTGTATTATATATGGGGAATTATGTTGAAATGTGAAATGGAGTTATGGAAATGATGTTTTAGAAGAATGGAATTGTGTTTTCTGTAGGTGGATCTATAATATTGGAAGATTTGATTTTGCGATATCCAAATTACAAATGGAACTCTACCGGATTTTCGTCAGAATTTTGTAATTTGGAAGAAAAGTTTAATGAAATACAAAAAAAGGTGTTAACTGTGTTTAGTATGGAAGTTTGATTTATAATGATGTTGGAAATGATTTAGAAGTGAAAAGGGAATTATGGTTCCTCTATAATTTTACCAGTAGTTAAAAAGATTAAGCTTTAAGCTTATTTTAATAGATCTGTCACTATTGTGTAAATACAGTTGAAGGAGTTAATAGGTAAAATTTAGGAAAAGGAAAGGAAGTAGAGAAAAAATCTATTTGAGGTTCGTGCATAATAAACAAACATTGTTTATGTTTAAAATGGATTTAAATTTTAATAATTGTTAAATTAACTGTTTTGACGATTGGTTGCAGAATGGGCATCAATATTTCTTTTTATTTCTCATTGTGCATATTAATTTATTTTATTAAATAAATGATGAACTTATATTATTTGGTTCCACCATATTTAATTTATAATTTTATATTTTATAACCAATAGCAGACAACCTATAATGATATGGATAAATTACAATGAGATATGCCTCATCGGGTTGAAGGTTGAGACCTGTTCCCTCCTCGATGAGAGGTGTGCACACTAGATTATAAGATATCACCTCAGGATGGGATTGAGACCCGTCTCCCATCCGGGTTATAGTGATTTGATTACTATAACTTGTGATACAGATAGTATGGTATGATATGGTCACTTTAAGGGTGGGATTGAGACTCATCTCCCATCCGAGTTATAGGTTATTGTAACTTGTTATGTAAGTTATTGATATAATAGAAATGGTTAATAATGCAAAATGATTTATTTATATGATTTATAAATTCAAGAATTTTACAATACGAGATGATTATTTAGTCGATGATTATGAAATGTTTATTCTTTCATAAATTAAAGAAGGCATGTAATTGTTATTATTTTCATTATTATTTTTATTGAACCTTGTTACTTAAACATCGTTTATTGTGCATCACTGAGTTTATACTCAACGTTCCTTTTTATGAACGCAGATCATAGCAGTGACAAAAATAAAGTCTAGACGAGATTTGCACTTGGCAAGCTATAGCTATTGGAGAAAGATATTTAGGTAGCGAATCTAGTATATATGTTTATATTAAATATGATGTAAGCATGTAACTATGAAAAATACCTAGCAATAAGTGCATTATTTACATATTTATCATATTTATGTGAAGTACGCACATACATAAATGAGTTTGAGTTTTTAAATGGTTTGTTACCTTAAAACTATTTACTTGTATGAGAATTTGACTGGATTTAATGAATGTTATCTTTGATAGCTTTTATTAAGTGACAGAAAAAAATTTAAAATTCCCGCATTTGCACAATCAAAAATATGATCAAAATTTCTATACCTTTGTGTTTGATAAATGTTTTCTATATTATTTAGAGTCTTTTAACTTATAAAAGTTATGGAACGTCAATTTTGTTTTACTATACCGATGAGTACTATTCATAAGTTACTATTCATTGAGTACTATTCATGAGTTACTATTCATCAAGTTATGTGATTTTATTTTAACATCCCTTGTAATATGTTTAGCGGATTTCAGCCTAAAGTAGGATCTGTTAAGCATATTACGAGAGCATGTCATGCCTTATAGGAGGGGTAAGGTATGACAAATATATTGGAATATCATAAAATATAACATATATACTTTGGCATTCATTTTCAATATAACAACTACTATTCAAAAACATGACATTTGAATGATCACGTAATAATATCCTTTATACGATAAATTTTCAATAATGTATAAAATATCATTATAAGAGAACATTCATAATTCATTTCCTATGGAGACTCATCATAAGGTATTCTAAGTATGGTAAATAAATAAATATAGTGTACTTATGTACTCCTTTCTATTATTGATCGAGTTATCGATCGTGGAAATCTTAGATAGCATAAACATGTTTAGAAGATTAGTAGTCACTGTCACATTCTTCCATTAAGTCTATGATAAGTTTCATTATTCACTTAATTAATAAAGCCATTTACATTTTGCATAAAGTTTCTCACCATAAGGAGTTCATATATATCCATCTCATGTAGTTATACTTCAATTTCTAGTTATGATAGGCATATTTTCACATTTTCATAACATAGCATTACATTCATCATTAGTAATTCTATATGCTTTTCGGCCAATTAAGCATCTTGAACAAATTACTATTCATCATGAATATTTAACCATCATTGAATCATATTTGAACAAATAATAAGTAATTATCCTTATTTATATCATTACACACTCATGCATTCAAGTATAGATGCATATACAAGTCATACATGTAATTTGAACACCTTTAATATCCTAGTCATTTTTGCATTCATTAAGTATATTTAAATACCATTGAACTATATTTGATAACATAATAAACCATTAACCTTATTCATGTCTTAACACCTCCACATTTTCAAGTACATGCACATATTTAACTCATATATAAGCATCTAGCATGTAAGCCAAGTATCTTGATCAATTCAACATGTAAGGAACATTAATCAATCATAACTCAAACATAAGAAGTAAGGTCAATTTATGTCTCTAAGTGTATATACATGTGTATAATAATGAATAATGAGGTTTATGTATGAATAGCTTTAAGTTTGGAAGCTTGGAACATGCATTCATTAAGTTGCCAAACATACAAGGCATATTACTATTCATTTGGCAACATATACTATTCATTTGGTATGTTACACTATTCATTTGGTCATTTTTTTCATGAAATCTTCATATTTTACTTTTCATTTTCATAGCTCTTATGGTTCTTATGGAGCAATATATAAACCATGATAAGTACTCATAAATAAATCACCATCTCAAGCACATTTAGAAGTACAATTTCATATAGAGAAGTTACCAAAATATAGGCATTTAGAGTATGCAAAAATTTATTTATCAAACTTGATAATTTATGTTTACCATTTTGTACCTTCATGTCTTTCATGGTGCTTTTGTATAACTTAATGGCTTTGAACATAATCAAGCCTTATACCATTAGAAATATGACTCAATAAGCTTTAATTTGATCTATTGCTCGCAATTGTTGGAATTCATTTAGGCTGTGAAATTGTAAAAGGCCTTATACCAAAGTTTCTTGCCTAATTCCTGCTCGAGTATGATAGTATAAATAGCATGACGTTTTTGACTAAGCAAATGACTTTAGAATGTTACGAGTCTAGTACTGTTGGAAACTAGATTTAAAGACTGTTTTAACGATATATTAAACATCTAAAAACTCAAACATTAAGATAGTCAAAATGCAATTATCGTAAACCCCTAACTTTGCTTTTAAGGTCTGATTTTAGTAAACACATGCATATATCATGCATACTTCTTCCTTTAAGCATCCAAACTTCATCTTCACCATTCTAATACCACATTTCATTATAATTATGCATAATTTAATAAATTATACTCTTTAACCAAATTATAGGGGTCAAAATAAAAAAGGCACAAATTTGGGCAGCAAGTATACACTTTAACATAACTTCATTTTTTTCTACTTTCCATGCATATATTCATGACCTTTATTATAGTTTATTACCACCAACACTTAATACACATGTTAAAAAGCAACTATATCATCATTTACAAGCTACTCAAGTTACGATTTAACATAAATTTCACACACCATAATATAAATTCAATCAGTTACAACATAATACCAAATTCAATAACTTAACTTCCTTATCCTTTATCATTCAATCAAAATTCTTCCATTTAAATATAATCATATACAACCCTTCATCAACTAACTTCTTCATTAAATAAGTAAGAGAACATAAAAGAAGAAGAAGAAGAAGACATGCATAAAGTGTATAAAAAGAAGCATAAAAACTAAATTCTACATATGATTTTACCTTGAAATGTTGTTTTTCCCTAAGTTAGAATGCAAAGAGATAAAGAAGAAGAAATGGAATATGGAATGGAGAAGGAATGAATACCAACTTGAATTACTAATTTAAACAATATTAGACTTATTTTTTTTTACTATATTAAAGAAATAACCAATCATGTAATAACACATGGCAAGCATGTAATGATACATGGCAATCATGTAATGACACATAGCAAGCTAATTCCTTTTCTTTATAATAATTTTTACATCATATTCACATAAACATCATACATGTCATACATTACATGAATGTACATATATACCATATATAAATTGGTTTCCAAAATTACCCTGTTCTTTTCATGAAATGATGTTTATGTCCTTAATCACTACTTAACTTATAATAACTTCTAACTTCATTTAAACTTTCATTTACATATTTTAACATATACTTTCTCATATAATAACATGTCTAACATGCTAAAACATCACATATCACATATAAATTCTATCATTAAACTTCATGAAAAGCATTCAACATAAGCATGTTGAACTCACATCTATAATGCATCTTATGCACATTTTCATCACTTTAACCATCTTCTCACTTTTTTATCATTTCTTTCTCTATAAATTCCATGTCATATGAAATTGCTTCACCTATATATCATTTCATAATATTTTCCTCATCTCAATCATTCATGAATCACTCTTTTTGCATTCTCATAGCATAAACATGTCATATATGTTTTTCTTATGCTTACAACTTTTCTATATATATAATCTCTTTTCATTTTTCACCTTTCAACTAAATAAATAATATATGTATATACATAATAATTCACATTAGCACCTTAAGAACATTTAATTCACTAAGAATCACCTTTGAGTCCATTTTTATTTTATTACCATTTAACATGCATAAATCATATTCTTACCTTACCTTTATACATATATTCACAACTTTAAACATTTTTTATACTTCATGTACTCTTTTACCATGAAATACATGCATACATATGTACTTTAACATTTAACATAATTAATCCATACTTGCACATCATTATAGCATAATCATAAAATACATATGCATACATGAATTTAAGGTGCATACAAGGGTGTGACATTAGCTCCCTTTAAGACCATGACAATTTTACTTTACATTTTTCTCAATATTTAAGTCATAAATCTTCATGATCCTTGGATCATGACTATGACATTTTACATATTTATTTTATTTATATTTTATGGATAGTTTGATTTCTTGCTAATTTTTATATTATTAATGCTTGACATTAATATTTAAATAATCATAAATAAATATCATAACATACATGTTTAATTTCAATATGCAATACATGTTAAATAATGCAACTTCTTGTATAAAGAAACCTAAGGAATTTAGCAAAAACTTAATGGTAAAAACTCATGTAAGAGAAAATTAGATTTCAACTTTATAAATCTTATGATTCAATAACTCTTATTTCTGGTAGGAATCCAATCATTACAAAATCATTCCATTGTGTTTTGGTTACTTGAATGATGATTCTCATTGTAGACCCTGACTTTTCACCCACACGCTGCAAACTTATATTTTCTTTGATTCGGCTTGGTACAGGTCCCAAATGTCTATCCTAATTTGTACATATGCATTTTAGCCTCCAATAAATGCTTTAGACACATGAAGAATGTTACATTTTACTTGTGGAAGGTAAAGCACATTAACATGCATTTCCAAATGTATGGAGCATATAATGCTACATGCTACATACATTCAGTTAAAATGCACATGGTGTATGGCCTTTTCCCATGCAAATCTAACATACTCCATATGTCACCATGACCTTTGAGATAAATGAGGACTAAAGAGCATAGGGTGCATACCCCTAGGTGTCCTGATTATAGGGTGCATATAGGGTGCTCTTTTTGATATATTGCACATAAATTGCTATATGTTATGCATGCAGCACTTTTCTATACTATATGTTGTGCATATTACTTGCAAAACTTACAGAATCTCATATTGCTAACTCATTTCTGGCAACACATGACCTACGACTATAAATATGGCTTATGTATTTGTAGGAAGAAGGTCTAAAATTTGTAAATTAAGGCCAAATTCTGCCAAAATCATTTCTCTTTTAATTAAGCAGTTAATTAAGTTATTTACAACATTTTTAAATAATTATGTTATTGGAGTTATACAAAACTATAACTAATTTTTAAATTATTTTATTTAAATGTATAGATACATATATAATTAGTATCACCTAAAAATACAACTAAAATTTCATAGAAAGTATCATTATTAAAGTATTAAAGGTCGATATTATTTAAGAAAATTATACTAGGAAATGGTGAATGAATAATAGTTTGAATTATTTATGAATAATATAAATATATATATATCAAATATTGAATTATATATATAGTAATTAATTATATTTGTATATATATATTTAGATGATTTAGCGTATGAATTAAACTAACATATAAATTTTGATGATAAATAAAGTGATATGTGACGAATTAAATGAATATGCTTTAGACTTGTTACATTTATTAATTATTTATTTTTATAAATAAATATTGCATAATGTGTATATATAAAGGTTAGGTATGATAAGAATGGAAAGTGCGTATTAGAGGAACAAATCATGTCAAGTGTGCTATTAAGAATAATTAAAACTGTTGGAAATGGGAAAAAAATTGGTCATATAAGACAAAGGTTACCGCTTTAATCATGGCTATTGCAAGGAAGGAACTATTGTCTCTCAAGGTCGCAGAACCGAATTATGCATGGAGGTTCCAAAAGAATCTAGAAAGTACATTCTGGTTGGTAATTTACAACTCTTCAGGGGAAAAACAAAAGAGTCCTAGTGGTGATGAGAGTTAAGAGCTGTGAGCCAAAAGTTACTTCTATTAATATTCAATCATATCTATGGAAGGATGGTCATTAAGAATCCTCCATCAACCACATGTTTTAAGGTAATCTTGCACCTGAATATGTGTATGGCTATACAATTAAGTAAGGATTATGAGTGTGCTATGTTATTATGAATAAAGAAAGAATTATTTGAGCTGTGCGCCTGATATAGTTATGAAGAAATGATTCCTAGATATATAAATGTTTTGAATCATGTGAAAACAAGTTGTTAACATGATAATCTTGAGACATTTTCTCTACGCTTAACGACTTGTTTTCTTCTTGTACCGAATACTTATTGATTTATGGAAAATATATAATAAGAATTATGGTGTATTGCTTTATGTATATAGTAGTAGAACAACTTAAATACCTTGCAAGATAAGCCTTTATTTGTGTGAACAGTCCATCAACTGAATCTAAGATTCTGAAGAAAACTTGATTAGTTAGAAGCCTCTTGAATGTGATAATGGGGGATGAAGTATTTATGTATTACTAATATTAGACAATGATCCAAGCGGTTAACTACAGATTTTATATTCAATTAAGTTAATGAAGTGCAAACATAGGTAATGTAATTCCTGGACAATGGGTTACGTTGGTATTGCAAGTTATAATTTATTTAGGTTGGTGAGAGAAGCAACCTTTCACTAGGATCTTAGAAAGATTTCTAGTATGGTATACGTAGGTGTTGATAACAAATATGGGATGAATGCATGTTTAAAGCAGAGATAATAGATTATAGGTATAACCCTGAGTAGAAGATGCAACTAAAGACTGAAGAGAAAGAATATGAGTGATAAAATCAACATGCATGTATGTATGCTAGAGTGGTTGCGTGAATTCAATTTAGTCAGATGACTTGGATAGGGATTAAGTGTAGAATTAAATTTGTAAATAGATAATGAATTTACAAATATCAGCAAGCTTTCATTAAATGGTAAATTGCTCATGTTAAGATAGTTAGTCAGCTTTAAAGAATCTTGATACACACAATTGTGAAACTTAGAAAATGACTTGCATATGGAACACATGTACACGGATTTAACCTACTTGCGTAAGGGAACTAATGATTAACTTCACTTCCTTAGCATTTGATTCTAAATCTTATACTAATGATTCTAGTAGTGGATAAGAGAATGAGTTATATAAATGTAGCTAGAAATATATATATATATATATTGGCTAATGGTAAGCTGTGAATCAGTTAAATTAATGATATATTTAATCAAGTTTTTATGGATAAGATTAATATACAACCTGATGAGTAGAGTTATGACTTAAGTGGTTGGCAACTTGACCCTAACAATTTTTGAGAGGTCCATTACATGAGAATTCAACTGATGGCGGGCTAACAATTTAATGTTGGCTAGAGGGATAATAATGACTGGATGTAGGCTGGACACTTACTATAGGTAATAATCTTAGAATTGTAATTGATTTGTATGAACAGGGGTAAGCTGGTGCGTCAGTTGTAAGCCAAATAAAAACTAATTACGGCAGTCGGTTATATAAAAAAATATATATGTAAGACTGTTATGATTCTTATATAAGGCTGGGATTTCTAGCTATTGTGTCGTGTTATTGGCTGACATGAAATGAATTAATTTTAGTTTAGACTAGGGACTGATAACTTGAGTAAATCCTTCTTGCATTATGTATGAACACAAGTACCCACTACACCACCAATTCTGCATATGTCATACGCATTATACCAATGAATGTTAAGCTTAATGTACCACAATAACTAGTAAATACATCAGTTACTTGCTTAAGGTTAAGAGCTGAATTGAGGAGAAGGAAACTCCTTAGAGACTTAACTTATGATGACTTGAGTATAATGCATGTTATTGACTAAAAATTTAGGCAATTAAACTTACATCTGAATGGGGAATGATTCGACTGCAAACCATAAGTAAAAATGGTTTCAGACCATAAGCGTGCTAACTTACTTGCATGATAAGTATTGAAATCAAATTGCCTGGAATTGACTTTAAACAACCAGTTTTGGTCTAAAAGCTTACTTAGTGTAGAGAAATTAAATTGAGATTAAAACATCTAAGTATATGTACATTAATATGCTAATAATAATTTAAAAGAGGAACGAGAACAGCGAGCAAGTGTGACCCAAGTTTAGTTATTTTAAGGTACCATAAAATATATATATTACCCTCCAGAAAATACAAGTCTTGCCGTATTTTAATATATTACGTAATGCGGTAGTTTGCAATCGAATTTTGAGATTAATTCATTTTAATGTTTAATTAAAGGCATTTACATATGTAAATTAACTCCACATATGAAGTTAACCTATATGATTTATTTACAAAATCTGAAACAATGTTATTTGTAACTGATATATTAATGCTTAAATTATACAATATGGAATTTATATGTAATAAATGCTAGAAACTTTATTCATATTTCTAGCTTATGAACCTACATACATTAATGTTTAACATATGGAATTATTAAAGATATAATTAAAATTAATTAATTACTTATAATGCCTAAATTGAATTAGATAGATGATTTCTCTAGAATTATGAATGAAGATATAAGTTTACCTGTTGTGGTTGGTATTACAAAATCAATAATAATATTTAATTTATTAAAATAATTTGAAATTAAATAAATAATATATGAATTTCACATGTGTATGTAAATAATAATTATTAGCATGTGATATATTTAATTTAAATATTATGGGATTCAGGTACAAGAGAAGAAAATAGAGGAACTACTATTCCTATCATACATATGGATGAAAGCGAAGTTAAAACAAGTTTGTGCCCAATAATACTATGTATAAATAAAACTTTTAGGCTTGTTATACTAGTTATGAAAATAATAGTTCAATATATACATCTTTTACATTTTCAGAAATGTAAATAGTATTGGTTGAATTCATGTTTATCAATCATTATATATAAAAAAAATTATCACATAGATTATATTCATTTCTATAAAAAAAACAGAGAACAATGACAATTTGTTATGTGCAATAGAATTACTATATTTTATTAATGAGATTAACAGATAACAAATAGTCTATTTAAAGGCAATCCTTTAATAGTCAATTTTAAATAAGATAGGTTTTAAACATGTGATATGTGCATTAGTTTATATGTGAACCTAGATGACTTACTCATTATTTACTCATTTATTTGAAACTACTGATGACTTATATATATATATTCATAAATTATTTATGAATGGTATGGATTATATTTGTGCCCAATAATAATTATGTTATAAATGAGATTACAGGTAAAATCAAAAGCTTGATCACTCAAATTTTGAAATGTAAAATATCATGCATATTTAATTATTATTCATTAATGATGATTATATGATATATGAATATTCTAGATTATTATTGATTCACAGTTGTACCTATGTTATTGATTGAAGCCTCGTGACGTAAAGTGTTATGAATATTTAATTATTTTATATGGATATTGGAGATGCGATGTCTTAATATATTTTGAGATGTTAATATTTACAGTTATGTCATCATTATACAAATGTATATGCATAAAATCATGCATCATGAATCATTAGCATAACATTTTGGAGGAATAAAGTAGATGATTATACTTATGTATAAAATAGATATAAAAGGCAATACAAGGGAGGTTCTAGTATATTTATATATGAAATGATACAGAAATAGAATAAAAAGGTATTACAAAAAAATAAATCATTGAAAATATATATCTAGTACAGATTATGCACAATCAAAAGTAGAGATTACTTTAATCATAAAGAAATGATGAATTCATAAAAAAAGGTGAATTCACAAAGGAAGGATGAAATGACAAAGTAAATAGGAATACAATTTTAAAATTTGCATTCATTGATGTTAAGCATGTTTGTCGCTATTGTTGGTTGATAGAGCAAAATTATGATCAATTTGTGGGAAAATTGTCAAAAATGCAAAGTTGGTAGCTGAAATTTATTATTTACTATTATAATAATCTAATAATGGTGGGATGGTTTTATTATTGCTATTATAATGATTATTAGAAAGATATTTAGATTGATCTATAGGAAAGTTGGATTATTTACAGAGATAGCTACTATAAATTATTACTTATCATAAATAGAATAATTGAATATTGATGGAATAATTTTATTTGTCGTTATATTGTTATGACTAATTATTATGGGTTTTCTTAATTTCCTGATTTATTAACTATTTTCATATTATGATGAGATAATTAAATTTTATTCACAACATTCTTATTATTAGACACCATTGAGTTTTATACTCAGTGTTTATCATTTGATGAGCATAGGTCATATAATCCAAAGAAATTTTTGAGCCAATCAAACAACAGCTTAGTTAGGATAATTTTGAGACTTCAATGACCCTCGAAACTACGCTTGGATCATCTAGTATATTCCTAGTAGATATTTTATTATGCAGCTATCATTATACATTCTAAAGGCAGTAAAAAAAATTTTATGCTTGTAATTAGCATAGATGCTAAAAATATCTAGTATGTGACTTATCTAAACTTTATAAATAATGTTTAGTCATAGGAAAATGATAGATAGCATGCCATGTATGTTTTATATGATAGGTGATGCTAAAGCCACAAGTTATAAAATAATTAGTTACTAAAATAGAATGAATATATTTTGTCAATGTAAAAAAAATTTACAAATCCTTTATGGATTGATTAATGAATTCTTAATTATACAGTTTTTGTTAATCACTCTACGGGAGGATGTTTCACCAATTAGGTGTGACAATCTTACTTGGTAAATGTTGGAATGCCTCTTCCTCTCTCTTTTCTCTTGATTTTCTTAATGGGTTTGTAATTTAACATTGATTTTTCATTGATTGGCTTCAATCATGAATGTAACAGTAACATTCTTAGCTTTCCTACAGTTAGAATGATCTATAATAGTTACATTGTGATTTCTTTCATGTTTTTCCTTAAAACCTCATTTTGACTTCATTTTGCATGTTATGTATAGTGCACATCATATGATATGTGGTGCACATAACCTTATATACTACATATATAACCTTGATTTTTAGTACATGTGGTGCATGCCATGCTATATGTTGCACAAATAGCTGCCAGATTTTTGCAATTTCATGATTTTCCAATCATTTTCACTCATTTTTTATGCTAATCAAAGTTTCTAATAGCATTAGTGGTTTCACAGTAATCCTAATGATATGAATTTGTCAAAAATTGATCTTATTTTATTAATTTTGGATTTAAATTTTATTTTCAAGTTAAAAGCACTTTTAATTTTATTTTTATTACAATTGGTTTTATTGGACTTGAATTAAATGTTTATTTCATCTCTAATTGATGCTTGAATAATATTAGAGTCCTCCAATTTCATTTTCATGATCAATATATGTTGATTTTGCCCTTAAATCAATTAATTTGTTTGATTTTATCAATTAAATGCCATTTAATTGAGTTTTACTTGTCACTTGACATGATTGAGCTTAATTGGATGTTGATATATTTTTAAGTGATACCACATGTGATCTTAGAAACTTTTAATTATGTCTTTAATCAATTTTTCTTACAATTGATTATTTTTCATGTTGAGCTTAATTGGATGTTGATATATTTCAAAGTGATACCATATGTGATCTTAGATTCTTTCAATTATGTCATTAATCAATTTTGCTTACAATTGATTATTTTTCATGATTTCCTTAATATTGCTTGCATTTACTGCTACATTTTCATAAGTATTGTCATTACATTCATTGGACTTTGACCATTGATTCATGCTTTCATATGGTATTAGATTGGTCAATCATGTCCCATATCTCATTTTGTTGCTAACTATTATTTGCTTATTTGCATTTCCCATTCATGTATTTTAGCTCATGCTGCCCGAGGTCGTTTTCTTAAATGGAGGAGATGTTGCTTAACATCTCAAATTTTTATATTGTCAAATATCCTTTGTAATATAATAGGGTTCTATTTTATTAGATTTCCTCGCTTATCTGCATGATGAGCATTTTTCATTATGTATCTTTGATCTCTTTCGTTCTCTTTCTTTGAGTTGTTATTATTTTATTCATATTGCTATGCCTTATTATGTTGCTATGTTTATTTTATCATCACTATATGATGTATACTATGTCATGCCATGCATATGCCATGTCATGATTCACATGTCATGCTTATGCTATGTCATTTTTCATATGTCATACCTATGCTATGTCATTTTTCACATGTTATGCCTATGCTATATCATTTCATATGATATGCTTATGCCATGTCATTTCACATGTCATGCTTATTCCATGTTATTCTTCACATGTCATACTTATGCCATATCATTTCATATGTCATGCTTATGCCATGTCATCATTTTCATATGTTATGCTTATATGATGTTATCTCACATGCCATATTTCATCTACTATGATTATCATATCATAGTTGCCATGCTTTATCTATAATGATTTTTATCATGCTATAACATATTATGTGCTTATTTCATGCCTATGAATCCTCGCTTGCTTAGGGCAATTAACTCCATTAAAATGGTAAAATCAAACTTGAAACTTTGAGAAAATTGATCTTCACCATTTGAACCTATCTTGAAACGATTTGACTTAGCACTCATTATAGTGGTTTGACTTAATGTGTATATCTAATCTTTCAAGTTGATAGACTACTATAATAAATTTTTAAAGTTAACTTAAAACTTTTATAAATAAGTTTTCTAAATCAATATGGAATCTTTTTAAGTTTCTCACTAGATTTACTTAAAAAACTTTTCAAGTTTGAAGGTTAACTAAAACTTAAAATGATTCACAATCACTTCCTATATAAGCAACAAAAGGATGCTTGCAATGCTCTCATGAAAATAAGAACTTTTGAATAAAACTCTTACTTAAACCTAATAAAATAATCTTACAAAAAATTATGAGCAAGTATTTTAATGAAATTTTTTAAAAGTAGAATTTGCCAATAAAGTGTTTTATTCATTTCATGTTTTTCAAATTTTAAAAACTTGAACTTAAAAATATAGGTAGTAAAAGTCAATAAAAATATGAGTTTCAATTGTGTAGCTTAAAGAATCATGAGAAAGAATGATTGTAATTTTATATGTTATTAATCAATGATATAATACATATATAAGTTGAATTCTAAATATTGATAAGAATTCACCTTATCGATATTAACAAATACATAAAAACCATTGTTTATCTAATGTAATAATATTATATGTATCATCCCTCTGAATTTATAGGTAGTAACACATATAAATTTCTCCATAGTATATTTAATCATGTGATAACAATCCTTTGATGAATATATTTGTAAGCTAATGATCATTAACAATATGAATAACTTTTAAAGTACCATCAACTACCTATTCTCTAATAAAATAGGCTTTAAGTTGTATATGTTTAAAATAGGAATAAGTAACTAGATTAGTTGTTATACATATGGTTGATATATTATCATAATAGATCATTGTTCAATCTAAAGCATGAGGCATATACAATTTTTAGAGAAATTTGATAACCTAGCACATGTCAACAATAAGTAAGGTATAAGCACGATACTCACCTTTCATATTAGAGCAAGATATACAATTTTTACTTTTTATTAAATCAAGAAACCAAGTTAAATCTAACAAATAGATAAAGAGTGTTTTTGCATATTAAGAATGATCTAAGCTACTCTTAGCTAAGAGTGTTTTTGCATATTGAGACTGATTTAAGAAAAGATCATTAGAGGCTTATGTAGCTCAAATACCCAATAAAAAGTGGAGATCACCAAGGTTGCTAAGATTGATCTAATCCACTCTTAGCTAAGAGTGTTTTTGCATGTATGTTTTTGACTCGTACTATTTAAGATAACTTTTTCTTTTTACTTTCTAGAGTAAAGGAGACATTTCTTAATACCTATTTCTATATTGATGAAGCACTTTTGTAATAGAATAGGCCTCTATTTCTATTTATTCATTCCCTCTAATTTGTATATTTTTATTCATCTAATATGTATCCCCCTGATCTTCTCCTATCCCTTTTTGCAAGCCATTCATTTATATTTTTTGTTATGATCTACTATTTATTTTCATGTTAAATTGTTGTTATGTTATGCTATGTTATGTGATTTATTCATGCTTATAAATGTCAAATGCCTGCCTAGGATAATTAACCATTTAATATGATAAAAATGTAAATATGAAATTCTAAAGCAAATAGATTTTCACCATTCAAACTCAATCTCTAAAGGTTTTAACTAGAACTCATGTTATGAGTTAATTGAACCATTTTTTGAACCATCAAGTGGTAACTCCATTTGCAACCTCACACAGGTCGATATCATTCCTTGAAGGAGCCCCTTCAAAAGTTCACTCTTTGCTTCAAGCAGGCCTCTAATGTTATCTATTGCAAGCCTTATTTTAGATCATAGTGAAAGCTCTGCCCATAGTAACAAAACTATCTATATCATAATAAAATTATCTTTATCATAACTTATGAAATAGAAATCAAAATAATTTTTAATATATTAAAATTAGCTTGTTATAGACCTTGAATTTTCATCCACATACAACATATTCAAGTTTTCTTCAATATGGCTTATTTTAATCTCCATTTTTAAACTTGAGTTACATACAAGGGTTTATCTTATAGAGGATATAACACTTTATATCATTTTCCTGATGTATGTAGCATATAATGTTATATGCTACGCATGTTTATTTAAAATGCATGATGTGAGTGGCCTATTTCTCGTGCTTAAGTAACATGAGCCATAAATTCCCTTATCATTTTAGTGCATTTAGATTCTATTGAGCATATGGCACACATCCTTATGAACTTATAATGTGAGGCATATGAAGGGTTCTTTTTATGATGTTAGAGCACATTCTACTACATGTTTGTGCATGTCTAGTGATTTTGAACAATATAATACGTACATAGTTGTATGTGCTGTACATATCATTATAGAATTTTAGAAATCCCACATTACCAATACATTTTTAACAAGTTCCAACCTCCCTTTATAAATATACTCCATGTATTTATGGAAAAGAGGTCCAAAATTTTAAAAAATTAGGTAAACTCTAGCAAATCATTTATTCACTTAATTAATCATATAATTAACTCTTAATTTATTCATTAAATTCTTTGTTTAATTTAGAATTAAGAAGTTGAAGACTCATTTTGCATTGGTAAGTTATGGAATCCATTCTTCTTTTCTTTTAATTTTCTATGATTTTATGAATAAGCTTATGATTTTTATGATTTGACTTGATTCTCAAATATAACAATAACATTTGGATTATTATGTAACTCTAAATATTCTATGACAATCCCATATTTCGTAATTTTCATGATTTTGTTTGTGATTTTGCTTGAAATCTTGTCTTCCAATTTTCTAGAGATATCATATATGGTAAACATAAGCCTATATATTGTGCACATCATGGGTTTTAGGACTATGGCTACACATCCACTATGTAATGCACACATCATGCCCAATTTTTTGTAGAATTATGATTTTTCATTCAAACTTGCTTTTTTTATTCTAATCAAAGTTTTCAATAGCATTTATAATTTTATAATGATCCAAATAATCTAAATTCATCACATATTATTGCAATTTGATCAATTTTGATTCAAAATCAATTTTTCAAGTTAAATGCTATTTTAATTTAATTTGAGTTGCAATTAAGATGATTAAAGTTGAATTTGGTTATTGATTTACCTCCAATTGATAATTAATGATGTTGAAGTTTATCTTTTTACATATCATTTGCTTTATTATATTTGTTGTTATGCTTTTATTATGTCACAATACTATATCTGCTAATATGTGATATTGTGTAGATTATTCATGCCTATAAATATCTATAAATCTGCCCAGATCAATTTACTTAATATGATAAAAGTACAAATTGAAAATCTAAAATGAAAAGATTTTCACCATTCAAACCCATCTCTAAAGGTTTTAACTATCACTCATGTTATGGGTTGGTTTAACCAAAATTTGGAATCATTCGACAGTGACTCCATTTGTAACCTCATGCAGGTCCTTTCATTCCTTGAGGGAGCCCCTTGATAAGATCACTTTTCACTCCAAGCGGAACTCACAAGCCTCACTCACAAGCCTCACTCTAGGTCATGGTGAAAGCCCTACCCATACTTGCTAAATAACATCAATTCTATTGGGTGTAGAATTTTAAATTTTGAAAATCAAACTTCTAAAGCTCATGAAAACTATTTTAAGAATGTTTTTTTGGAAGGTTTAAAATGATCCAATGTGAAGAATAAATCAATTTGAAACTTTAAAAAGCATTATTCTAAAAAATTCTTAAAAACAAAAAACTAAATACCTTAAACATTTAATTTTTAAAATAATCTAGATCTTCCAATTTTCTATATTAATGCATAAACCTTACTTTCTTGATAGCATTATGTTTTAGCTTAATTCTTCTAGAAAATTATAAAAAACAAAGCTTCTTACTTTCTTTCATAAAAATTGAGATATCAATGTAGAAATGAAAGTAAAATTTTGTCAAAAATCTTACAAGGAAATCTACTTGAATTAAGGATGATTCAATGATCAAAACTTCATATTTTTATAATGTAGTAATATTTTCAAATAAAATGTCACCAAAATATAGAAACAATTTGCTCTAAATATCTTCCAATATTCTCCGAATAGTATGGTATTAAATAAAGATATTTATATGTGATTTTCTAGTCAAGTTTTGATTCATTTTTCCAACTTTTATTAAAAAAAATAAAACTCACCCAAAATGGAAAATATTTGTCAAACAAAGTATAAGCGAGCCTTGCAACAAAATAGAATAGGAAATTTATGATCACTAAAATATGAAGATAATGTAGAATTGACATATTAAATCATCTAAACTTTAATATCATATAGAAATTCAAGTACTATAAAATTATACTTGTACTTAAGTTCAATAGGCTATCTTTCAATTCTATTGTATTTGTTAAAAATCAAGACTTATTATCTTCAACTACTATTAAATGTAGCATATTATACATTTTGTATCATATGAAATTGTTTTATCTATATTTAAAACATTTCTTGAAATGCATGGACTATGATAATATTATTTTTATCAATTTCATTTGCATAACGTGTATAGTATAATTATAACAGTGGAACTCACTAATGCATGTTGCTTCATCATGTATTGAGAATTTGGATGAGTGAAAGAAATAAAAGAAAATGTAAGGATATCCTAAATATTCTAGCTAAAGCTTTTACATTTGCTTTAATTGATTCAACAAACAAACTTTAACTTTAGTGGGACATGAAAAGGGCATGAAAGGGGAATTGGGAATGATAAAATGTTAGATGAACGAAGTTGGGTTGTTTGCTAATGTTAGTAATATGAAAAAGGGTTGGGGATGTTATAAAGCAATGATGCTCTCAATTCTATCAAAAAAAGAGGGGAAAGGTGATTCCTTTGTAAAAGTCATTGCTTGAATGCACTCCAAAATTGAGCTTACTGCAAAGCTAGATCAAAGCCCCCTCCCCGTTTATACCCTCACACATGTTCAGATTAGTGGTGGCTCCCTTCCTCTCATCATTTTCGTTACACTATATTATACATATAATTTTCTCGGATAAAATTTGAAAACCTGTAAAATTCCTAAACTTACGTAAATTTTGAAGATGGGAAATAAAGGTGATGGAGGGTAACGAGGAAAAATGCAGTGGGAGGGTTATTTGAACACCCCCACCATTACCATACTGAATCATAGTTTTTGTGGAACACATTGGGGATGTAAAAAGCATTCTCTTGGATACTACCATTGCCTTTTTCTGATTCTTTTGACTAAACTCTTCATAATATTTGACTATCATTCGCTTTTTTTTCAAAAAAAAAAATCATCATCCTACCTCTTTGCTGTTTATTTTCTTTATGTGTTTACAATTATTACATGCTTCAATCTTCATTACGTGACATAAAAAAAAAAAAGAAAAGTGTAGCCTTAATATTAGTTGGTTTCTAAAGTTTCTTAAAGAACGGATGATTTGGAATTTTTAATGTTTTATCATAAGATCAAAATTTTCAGATCACTTCCTTAATTGATATTGAAAACTTGCAAAGTATAAAGAAAATAATACAAAGGGGAAAAAAAGAGAACAGTGCCGACAACTAATCTTAGCATCCATACTGATATTAAAACGAAAGAGAAGACACATCCCCATTCACTCAAACTCTGTCAAACTCTGTATACAGTAGCACATATTAATTTTTATTTTTCTTTTATTTTTTAAGCTAAGGACTAGCAAAATTGCATGTTTACCTTTACATATTAATTAATTAATTAATTAATTAACTACAAATTCATACTTAGCAAACATTAGGGCCAAACCCCACAAAACCATTGGCCCCATCAAAAGAGATCTGAATCCCCTCTTGCTGGATGTTCCCTACGATGGAAAGTCCTGAAGGCGAAGGCGCAAACGCAAAACAAAATGTCCCCCCGTCATCCACTGGGATCAGAAAGTTCCTCGCTGGCAGCGTCAGGATTGGCCCACCCGTGAAGTAAAACGACACCGTTGGTACCCGAACCGAAACAAATCCATATAGGTTATAGCAAGTGTCGAATATGGATATTCCCGATGCTCGAGGGAGGTTTCCGGTTTGTGCCAAGAAAGCGTCACGGAATGCGACGTATGCCGCAGTTGGAAGCCTAGTCACCGCTGTTCCCGTGTCCATCACTACTCCTCCGTTGCCCATTTCGTTCAGATGGAAAACATCTTCGGATATGGGCACTTTCATGCCTCCCACTCCAAGACCCGATAGCCCGATATAGTAAAAGCTTGGGGCTCGTGGGTTACGGATCAAAGGAATCCAAGCTGCTCCTACCGGCAATGCTCCGCGCCCGAATTCCAATGATCCGGATGAATCAGTTCCCCGACTCACCAAACAATAACTAAATGCACCTCCTGTCAGGCCACTCAATTGACCTATAAGAGACATGGATCCACCTCCAATGCCTAACAATCCGGCTGCCCCGACAAACATGCCGCGGTTCTTATGTCCGCATCCAATAGCGACGCTGGGTACCACAGTCCTCCCGAATGTGAGCGTTTCAAGGGCAAGAGTGCCCTTGGTATATGACCCATCACCATACATCACCTCATAGCGACACCGACCCGCATGACAATCTGCGTTCTCGACCCGGTTACAAACTGCAGAACTACAGGCGACACCTATGAAGGAAGCTGAGTGAGACGGGTCAAATACCGGGTCGGTCTGATGGTAGCATTGGGTACAAGGTTGACACTGGACCCAAACAATATCACTACCGGAATCAATAACAACGTATTGGTCTCTTGGTGGGCTCCCAACTCCTATTCTAACAAAATATTCTCCGCTACCTTGATTCATTCCTGACACCACGTCCGCCCCAAAGTCCTCTACCTCATAATTGGCAGGTGCAGAACTTCCGGCAAGCCGTCGGGCGAGGGCAGCCACCCTCTTCTTGTCTCTTTGTATTCGTGCATGAAAAAGCGAAGAGTGGCTGTGATCATGCGATGACTTGTTGCTGAAAGCCACGATCTTATCTCTATGGACTAGTTTGAGCTTCCACCCTCCATCTACATCAGTGCGATTGTCATTTTGAAATTCGAACAGCTCTGTGAACTGGGATGTTTTGAGAGGTGAAGTTTTTGGTTGAGGAATTGCTTCTTGGACGTTCAAAAGCTGGAAATGAGGGTATGAGATAGAGGTAGATTTGTTGGTGGAAGAAACACTGATGTGAAGTAGTAGTAAGATGTTGATGAGTAGGGCAAGGGGTCGAGAGGGAAACATGATGGTAGTTTTGGTTTGGGAGGTTTAAGCGCTAAGCTGTGGTTTTAGAAGGGAGAGGGGGCTGGAGAGGAATTTATTTGGGTCGGATTTTGGGATGCGTAGAGGAAAAAGTGAGGATGTGGGGTTTAGAATAATTGCAGACACTGTTTATGTTCTTTGTTGTTTAGTCAATGGCCTTTTTCCCGTTTAACTCTGTTGTCTGTCTTCTACTTTACAAGATATCAGTTTAACCCGTAACAGAACTGTTAGTGTTCGAAAAATGAGATTATGGATCCATTTACGGGTACGCAACTAGACTTATAAATCATGATTACCAATGATGTTTGTACAGAAATCTAAAACGAAACAACCTAAAATTGATACATACGAATAATTTTACACAGATTTTCCAAGAATTATTGTAAATTTGACCTTCTGTTCGAACATGAACTAAACACTTGAGTTGAAAGGCAGGCGACTGCAGTTTCTTTTAATAAAAGCTGCCTGTTTAGTTTCCATCAAAATTCCAGTTCAAGCGGGGAAGACACTTTGCCCTCCTCAATTTTGCCAGGAAAAACAAAAGAATAAATAATCAAACATCTTTTATCTATATATATGTTCAATCTCTGCCTTTGGCATTTTGGTTAATCGATAATCACTTTCTGGTGGAACTTCAGTTATCATTAATTGAATATATCACATTGATTGAATTTGAAACTGAGACATGGTAAGGGTATTGTAGGAAACATGGATTGTGTTGTTTTGTACTTTCCATGGTAAGGATTAAATAGAATAGGCAAAGTCAGCCGCAGCTCTTTCCTTCTCGATTCATTGTTATTAAGCACCTTGAATTGAGTGGAGAGCAATGAAAATAGAATAATAATTTGTGGTTATTTTTATAGTATAAGCCTGAAAAGGCTTGAAAAAGGAGCAGATTAAAATAACAAAAGAAAGAAATATAAAACACCACTTAAACTAGTGACCTTTCAACCCATTTTAGATGTTCAATTACCGAAAAGTATATATATCTACACCCACATTCTAACACACTTGCTTTTGCTTTTGCTTTGATTTGTTTGGATTCATTTCAAACACACTACTACAAATATCTTCCACCCATCCAGCAAGAGAATATTATATTAATAGACGTGACTATTAATCGACTAGAAAAATTTTGTTAAATGTTCATTTTATAAAGTTGAAGAGATTTGGATTTTAAAACTTGACATCTATTTTTAATTTTCTATGATGTTAAAAAGAATACATCATAGTATTTAATTTATTAATCTTTCAAATTTTGGACGAAGAAAAAAGAAAATTCGTTAACCGCACGTATAGCCTTTTTCCCACTAAGTGCAGCAATTGCCGACTTAATTAAGGAGGTTACGTGTGCTTATGTTCGGGCATGAAGTGTTTAAATGAACTTCGTTATTGGAGATTATCTGACAACCGTGTCTAATTATAGGTTTCATCATGTACACAAATATGTTATTGTTAACCCTTTAATCATCTCTCTTTATGCCTCTGACATTCAAAGGAAAAAGAAAAGAACAGTCCCCTTGATGAATCATTGAGTTGGGTTTGAAGTGACCAAAGGTAAACCATATTAGGAGAAAATGTCAATGCGTTGTGTTTGTTACAAAACTTAGATGGTAATTGATTACAAAGCCAAAAAAAAAAAAGTAAAAAGAAAAAACCTCAGCTGGTAATTGGCAAAACATGATGAAGAGAGTAATAGTATAATGCAACAATATGAATATTGGACCACAAGGGCACTGACCATGCTTTTTAGTATTTGCCTTTATCAGGCAACACCCATTATTTATCAATTAAACACTTGAATATTAAACTACTATACCAATTAATTGAATCTAAAAATTCAGAAATATAATGAATTATTTTTATACCCTTATCTAATTACTTATGCTCATGAAGCTAATCATATTAATATTTAATTGGTTGAAAAAAATTTAAATTAGTCATATTATGCTAAAAGAGAGAAGGAGATAAAGAAAATTCATGTTTTATTCTTCTTTCTCAATTTATTTTATTTAATAATTTTAATTTATATTTTTAACTGATCTTAATTAAAGAATTATATTCAAAATCAAATATTAATATTAATTTTTTATTATCAAATTTTAATCTAAGAATTCTATTTAAAATAAAATATAAAATTAACTATTTGTATTATCTAATAGTTTAATATGTTAAATTAATTTTCATTATTATCTAATAGTATAGTTTTAATTTTTACTTATAACATATATTAGAATTAGACTAAAGTTATTCATGTAGAAATAATTACTTATATAACATATGCTTATTATGTGGGTAAAGATTATAGTTTAACTTCTAATCACTTATGAAATCCCATAAATGACAATACTATTTACAATGGTTCAATACAATCTTTACTTACATCTACTTACTTGAATAAAGACTTAGGTTTCAACTATCTTTCTTAAGATTATACAAATTGATTCTTCAACCAAGAATCAAGATCCTAATATTTTTAAGACTTATACTCAAACATTTACAATCAATGTCAATCTCATAAATAATCTTTTAATTTATAACAATAATCCCCAATTGATTGCTCTCACCAACCTACAATAAGAGTAATAAAGACAATGATAATAATGTCACACCCAACCTATACTTGGAGTAACATGCTCCCATAGCATGAATACCGATCTCCCCAACAGGAAACCGATATGCACACCACAAAGGATACCTTGTAATCAATGTACCAGTCGTATGGGGGCACGTCCCTACATATGGTGACGATAACAAACCACTGAACCCTGGACATCCATTCATACATTCACAATGCCAAACAATAAAAATAAGAACTATATGTCATTTAATAATAATAACTGTGCATGGTAAACATCAATACCCAGTCTGTACATCATAAACACCAAAATACAAGACAACTACTGCCTCTACGACTACAAAGCTATGAGCAAAAGATGTCGAAGTATGCCTCAAGGTCCAGTATCGCTTCGAGATCCGTCTATCTCTACTGACGACCTCTACTCCTTCTCTGTTCGCTCACCCGAAGGTTCTGAACCTACGTTCATCAAATGACAAACACTGAGATAAACTCAGTGGTACCAGAGAACACGCATGAACAAACGTATAATGCCATAAAGCCAGTTCAGTAATCACATAGGAATCACATAGCCATGTATCAGCTACAAATAACATAACAACATCATCAGAGTATACGTTTCTCAAGCATGCAATATTAATGCAACTATGCATGCATTCTTCCTCGTTCTCATTTTCCATTCACTCTTATTTTTTGATATTTGTGCACAATCCTTTCATACATACTGGGTTCCGATAGGTACCGATAGTCATCTCCCGAAGGAGGTCACATATTTGTAAGGTGCCCTAAACCTTTTTCTTTACGGTAGGTCTCCAGACTCATCTCCCCTTTTGGGAGGTGATTCATCTAAACGATTCCCTGAAGGAATCCCATAAACATTAGTTGACCCAGTATGCCAAGAGTTGAGCTCTACCCTCTTTACTCATTTTCTTTTCTCCCTTTTCCATTCTTCCTTCATCACCATGCATGCCATACATACATCACAAGCAATTACGCTTCATACTATAAAAGCACATACATTCATTCCATAAGAAAGCAAGAAGAATCATCTAGTCAAGTATATCAAGCATAAACATCAACATATCGTATCGAAGTGATACCATACCAGTCACAGAATGTCATGCTCCGACTTTACTTAAGTCTCAAGGCATGAAAATAGGCCAAGCATGCTAATACACACAAAACTAGCATAAACCTGAAATCAAACTACTTCCACAGTAGGCTTGTAATCGCATCTCTATCAATTACCAAGCTTAAATTTTAGTCCTCACTCTTCAAAAGCCACTAAACACTCTTTCCCTAGCTGATAATAATGGTTTAAGAAGGTTTAGAAAGGTTTAGAACTGATAAGAAATGAAAGAAACCTTTAATACTTATCCTTTGACTCATCAAACTTAAGTCGCGTACGGCTGTACGGATCTTGGTACGCCCGTACCGAACTAAAACTCCTGACAAACACAATTTCCTGCAAGGGATGGTACGCCCGTACCCCATTCATTACGCCCGTACGTCCACATTCTACCTGACAAACCTAAATTCCTGCGAGGTTACGTACGGCCGAACCACCTTTTGGTATGCCCGTACGGTCACTCCCTTATTTGGTACGCCTGTACAGTGATCCCGTATGCCCGTACCACCACTTAAAACCAAGCTATGACTAAATCAAAGCCTATTCCTCTACAATACCTGCACCAAAACCAATGCCACACCTAATGACACTTCCAAAACACCCCTACACACACATAATGACTGTCCCTCATCCAATCAAGAAGACATGCTCCTTAATAAGGTGACAGCAACACCAATAAAACAAATATACACACATCACAGTGCATAAAAACATAGATACACATATCTCAATACACAAGAATCCATATCTCATCATATACCTCAATCCTATCATTCATCTAACATATTCACACACATTCATACAATACTTCTAGGGTCTCTAACGTGGATGTGAAAAATAGAGAGCTCAAGATGTTCAATAATGAGGGAGAAAATTATCATCAATAAAAAGAATCAAGTTACTTATTATTAATAGCTCTTAGTAATAAATACACTTCTCTTGTTATAAATACTCATTATTAATGTAATAAATGCATTTACAATTGTTACAATTTATTTTAAAAGATAGCATAAAAATATATCTATAAGTTATGTACAATTGTACAAATAGGTGGTACGATTGTGCAAATACCTACTATCAAGTTCTAATTGATTTAAGAGAAAATAATAGAGATTAAGCAGTAACATGTAGTATAGTCATACAAGTCAAATGGTACAGTTATACAAGTAGCTATTGTTATCATAAGTCTAAGTTTCAACCATCAACAAGGACTAGTATGGTGATCATATAAGACACTTCCTATATAAGCCAACCCTCGAATCCTATGAATAATTAGTTCATGATCCTGTCAAGAATAGCTTACAAGCATCAAGAGTATTACCATCATGATAAAATAAGTATAGTAAGCATACACTATAGCTTAAGCATCACTTATGAGTATGGCACAATAAGATCATAATAGGGCATGAACATTGAATAGAATCTAACTACTTCTCTTATTGATAAATAAAATTGATATATAGATTTAATTATTGTGTAGGTAGGGGAAATATCATATACTAAAGATAAGTTTAGCAAGTGCTTATCAGGATGCCTAGTCCACAGATATCATCCAAGGCTGACTAGTCACTCTTCTCTAAAGAGCATTAGGAGCATACTCATAAGTTACAGAAGTAGACAACAAAGTGTTTCACCTATCATACCTCTAAAATACATAAATAAATAATAAAGATGAAACGTCTATTCTATCTTTGAGTAGGAAAAATCTCCACCACTAACACTCTACCTTACTCAAGTGATTAATGACCTTATCAATTATAACTTTAAGAAGTCATAATCTTGGTCAACTATCATGAGCTTTGATGAAGTACTCCTTATCTTTGACTTCTTAAATTATCATCATTCATGTTAATAAGTTCATCTTCATTGTTGGGGTTGTTGATGCACCCTTGTAATATTTATTAAGGTGTGTTATCAGTGAACATCAAGCTTATTGTTAACATGGTATAAACACATCAATTAAACAATGAACATCGACTTTCACTCTCTTTATTATGGCAACTTTGACTTATATGTGCCTCCATCCACTTTATCAAACATTTGTACTCATCATTAGCTCTTAAAGTTATTGTAACTTATGCCTTTGATATCTACTTTATCACTTTGATTATGGCTCATACTTTTGTCCTATAGACCAATACATGACTCATGAATGTTTTTCCCTTTGTACATCTAATATACAAACTTCCAAGGTGACATGGAATATACAAGATACACATTTATCCCTTTCATTGGCCTATTAACTTGTTAGCAACAACATATTATTCATCTACCACTGATAAAAGTTCATAGTCTCTTTACAATAACACACTTTCCTTTTACATGCAAGGCTAACAACAACAATATACACTTTATTGAAAGTTAGAGTATAATTATTATCCTCTTATGATAATATCCATTACTTCACCTACAAAATTACAATTATTTGAACTTTGTATAACATGCTCAATAAATATTATGGGTAAGAGAACTTAGCTTCAACACATCATCTTGTTTCCAAATAATGATCATCTTAAATGCTTTTGAAACTTTGGCTTCAAGCTTTTACACGTTACCTCATGTAAACTCATATGTTCTATTAAGAACTTAGCGATATCAATAAAGAATGTCCACTCTATAGGACTGACATTCATAAAATGTCTTTAGTACTATTCTAGCATCTTATAGATCCACATAATGCCATAATAACTTCACTTTAACCAACCATTTCTCCATATTAGGTTGGACATTTATACTTGAAATTACCTTTTTATGAGTTACCTTAAGCTCTATTAATCAACCAATAAAGAAAGGAAATTTGTATGCAATTACCTACCACTATAGAGAAATTCATACATTCAATAAGTAACTCAACTAAAGCTAATATAGCTTTCAGCAATTTAACATCTAATAAACACATTATCAACACATTTACTCAAACTTCCATAGCCTCGAGCAATTCAATTCAATTCCCAAGCATCTTAAAGCACACTTATTTATAATTCCATAATTTGATCAAATTCCTAAGTGCCTCAATGAACACTATCTCAAGAGTCTAGTTTCATTCTTAAAGGCCTCAATACTCATATATATTTTACTCGACATAATTTGAATTATATCAATTACTTTTCCAAGCACCTAAATGTATACTTATTTAGCATTCTCATAAAAGCCATCTGCTTAAAGCACTTGTATCAGCAATGACCCCATTTGATGACTAACTCCATAATATCGGATGAAACCTTCCAAATATGGAGTATACCCACATGTTTCCTAAGGAAACTTCCTAGGATATCACTAGTTCTATAATGGCTCTAAGTTAAACATGCTTAGCTAAGGAGCTCTTATTGAACGAGCCCTAAGAAGGTACATATCTACACATATAGATAGTAACGATCAAACCTTTTGAGCTATTCTTGATTATACAATCTCATACCTATATAATCTCAAAATCACTTAAGTTATTCTCAATCATACAGTCCTATACATATACAATATCAAAGTCGCTCAACTATGTAGGCCCTCCCTACATTGTTTTTAAAGCTCTGATATCAAGTGTCATGGGCCTAGATTTTATCCCTTAATAAGGACCCATATAGCACTCGTATAAGATAATTTCTACACAAACTAAACCTTGAATCCCATGAATAATCAATTCATATCTTATCAAGCATAGTGTACAAGCATTAGGAGTATCACCATCCTGATAAAATAAGTATAGTTAGCACACACTATAGCTCAAACATCACCAATGAGTATCGCATAGTAATATCATAAAGAATCATGAACATAAAATAAAATCAAACTACTTCTCTTATTGATCAATAAAATCAATACATACATTTAATTCTTCTACTCCACTATAAGTAAGGAGAATATCCTATACTAAAAATAAGCCTAGCAAGTTCTTGCCATGATGCTTAATCCTTAAACATCATTCAAGGCTGACTAGTCATTTCCCCTCAAAGAGCATTAGAAGCATGCTTACAAGTTATAGAAGCAGACATCAAAGTGTTTCATCCATCATACCCTTAAAATTCATAAATAAATAATAAATATAAAATATTTATTATACCCTTGAGTAGAAAAACCTCCATCCATGAAAATTATAACTTAAAGCTAAAACATAAAAATTGTTAAGCAATTTTAGTAGGATATGGTATGATTAAGAGGCGGTACGCCAGTACCACTAGTTGTTAGACTAAAAAACATTCTAAACTAGAAGAGGAGTGTTTGTAAACATTAAAATCTATAAAAGGAAAATTAACCTACCTAACAATCTCCCCCTTTTAATATTGACAAACAAAGCTTCCCCTCAATATAAGCATACATAAAAACTTGTAACAAAACACTTTATATAAAAATTTACATAATACATTAACATTTTCAATAACAAAATAACCACAACCATAAGGTTCATAAACTTCACAAGAGTGAACCAACATGATATAAAGCTTACAAGCTTTCACAACCAATAAAATAAACATAATTAATAAAAGTTTATAAGCTAATTAAAACATAAATATCATATAGAGTTCATAAGCTAAAGTAAAATAAAACCAATAACTTAATATATCTCCTCCTTTATCAATAATAAAAAGAACTTACAATACATAAAATGCAAAGGAGAGATAGTGAGCAAGGTAGAAGTGCTAAATCAAAAGAAAGAGGAAAGTTCTAATCAAAATGAGCATGGAGTTACTAAAGAGAAACCTTTAAAATGGAGTAAAAATATTGAAATTCATGATTATTTTGAGGTAAATGTTGATTAAATTCATAAAGGTTGGAGTCAAGACCATCAAATTGATGATGAACACTATCCAACTAGATATTTAGTGCAATAAACTTTTAAGACAACTCCATGATACTATGAAAGGCAAAGGGATTAGACTTAATTGGAGAAGGCTAAGAAGATCTTACATCATCCCTATATTATCACTTACGATGATAAGCCAACCATGACAAGCAAAATTCCTCAAGGCATTGATAAGTTAATACAAAGAGGTATGAACATCACCCTCAAAAAATTCAGCACCAAATGAAATGGCTACATGCATAGAATTGGGACTGTTAATAGCCCAACACCCATACAAATCAATGATGTCATTTAAAAAGTCATAAGTGAGAATACACTCCAAACAATGCTTAATGTACTTATAGTGAGGAAAATAATCATTAATCATATTTGACTTTAAGAGTCTAGCATATTCAATGAAGGATAAATCTAAGTTAAGACCATAAGGATTGGGATATAGGGGTTTTAGAGGCCAAACATTCAATGCATGAATAATGTATAGTGCATGAGGACCAAAGAGAGCACTATGACCTATAGACTTATTGTCCCATATCTCAATAAATTATTCTTGAAGCCAATGACTAGTTTGAATATGAAAACCAATGAACATAGAGTAAAGAAATAACAAATCAGAATTGATGATTGTGTCATTACTATTAGTGTGATTGAATAAAGCATAGAAAATCACATGATGATAGTAAAATAAAGTATGAGATTTAAAATAAGAAGATTTGAGATGTGAGGGTTGAAACAAAATGTCTAAAGTAATTTCCTTCTAAAATACATTCTTATTAAATGAAGCAGAATTATGTTAATTTAACCCATCAATATGGAAGTGAAATGTTTCATTAAATTGGACATGAGATCAGGCAAAGGGCTTTCTGGAAAGCTAAAAGGTGTAAGAATAAAAATTATCCTTAGTGGTTTCTAACTTAAATGTGTATAAGAAATTCTAGGGTAAGCTTATCAATAGACCAAAATTATTCATATACCTAAGAATACCATCCTTTATTCCAACTTGCCTAATGGTGTTAACATACATAAAATGATAAGGTAAAAATTTCTTACATGAGAGTTTTTCATGTCGATTGATGAAGGAAGGACCACGAAAGATAAGAGGAGTGTTACTATAAGAGCTATCATCCCTAGGCACCTTGCTCTTATCAAACCTTTATGAAGTACCACCCTTTAAAGACATTCTTGAAAATGGAGAGAAAAATACAAAAAAAATCTTAAAAGAGGTAAGAATCAAAAAGAAAAAGAAATTGAGAGTAAAATGGTTCAAGAAGGAGTGCGAATGGGTTTTTAAATGGAGAAAATGGAATAAATATGAGTGAAAAATGGAGGAATGGAAGAGGAAGGGGTTGAAATTGTTAGAGAGAGGAAAGGAAGCAAAAAGTTAAAATAAAAAAGGCTTTTTCAAGAGGCTGGTCATCACGTACAATCGTACCACTCACTTGTACAATCATATTATTATGTATTAGAATTTTAAAGAAGAAATGAAAGGTATGTGAGGTCATATCATAAAGACCATATGACCATGTTTTACAAAAATAAGATAATTTTGGAAAGAATAAGAGGGGTTATCTTTCAAAATATGATAGTTTTTAAATAAAACTCCATTTTATAAAAACATTTGAAATCAATTATGAAAGAAAAGAGCCATCAATCATACCAAGCTCATGTTTAATGTTATTTTAACATTCTTCAAAAAGGATTTTGGTGAAAGTATTAACAAGTTGGTGTGTTATATCAATAAATTCTAATACAACATTACCTTTTTACACATAATCACATAAAAAATTATGCATAATATCTATATGCTTACTCCTAGATTACTAAATAAAATTTTTAGATAAATTAATTGCATTAGTGTTATTGTATTTGATTGGTTTGTGAATTACATTCAAATTATAATATTGACGTTGTTGTTGAATTCAAAGCACTTGAGCACAACAATAACCCACAAACACATATTTAGCTTTAATAGTGGATAATGTGACATAATTTTAATTCTTGCTAAACCAAGAAACTAGAAAATTACTTTAAAATTTACAAGTACTTGAGGTACTCTTCTTATCAAGCACATTACCAATAAAACCAGCATCAAAATAAGCAAACAAATCAAATGATATGTTTCTAAGATACCATAGACCATAGTGTAAAGTGTCAATCAAATACTTAAAAATAGATTTTATAGCAAGCAAATGAGACTCCTTAAGTAAAGATTAAAACTAAGCACACATATAAACAACAAACATAATATTAGGTCAAGAGGTAGTGAGATAAAAAAAACTACTAATCATACCTCTATACTTCTTTTGATCCATAAGTTTATCACGTACATCTTGTAACAATTTTGTAATGGTGCTCATGGGGGTCTTCTTTGACTTAACTTCTTTCATCCCAAATTTCTTCAATATTGCAATAGTATACTTATGTTAATTAATGAAGATTCCATCTTTACATTGCTTAATTTGAAGTCTAAGAAAGTATTTCAACTCTTCCATCATACTCATATTAAATTCACCTTTCATGTACTTAAAAAATCCTCATAAAGACTTTTATTAGTAAAACCAAATATAATATTATCCACATAAATTTGAATAAGTAAAATATCACTTCTATGATGCATGATGAAAAGTGTAATGTCAACCTTCCTCTTTTTGAAACCATGATAAAGTACCAATGTGCCTAATCTCTCATACTAAGCTTTAAGAGCTTATTTTCAAACCATTTAATGATTTTGTGAGTATAAAAACATTATTTGGTTGATTAAAGTTTCTAGAATCAAGAGGTTGTTCCATGTAGACTTCTTCTTCAATGAAATCATTTAAAAATGCACTTTTGACATCCATTTGAAAAATTTTCAATTCCATGTGCAATGTATATGTTAGTAACATATGAATGGCTTCTAAAATAAGCCACTAAAGCAAAGTTTAAATATAATTAATTCCTTCTTGTTAATTATAACCTTTTACAACCAACCTAACATTTCTTTTAGTAATGACACTCTCTTCATCAAGTTTATCTCTAAATACCTACTTGATGCCAATCATAGAAACATTACTTAGCCTAAGTACTAATGTCTACATCTTATTTCTCTTAAATTGATTGAAGTCTTCTTACATGAAAAGAACCTAACTTTCATCATTAAGTGCCTCATTAATGGTCATTGACTCTATTTAAGAGATAAAAGCAAGATCATTATGAATTTCTTTAAAATGAGATATAGTGGTTACTCCCTTTTGATGCATCACAAATAATTTGTTATTTTGGATGTCCTTTTGCAAACTATCAATCTTTAAGTAGATTGTGGACTTAAAGATTATGGATGAAATTTGTTAAGGTAAGATGAGGTGGAAGATTATCATCTTCTCCCTTTTTGACTTCCTTGAGTACAATAGCTTGTGATTGATTTTGACTCTCTTCTTTATTATTCATAAAGATACCTAGATCAATATCATAAACATCCTCTCTCAGACCAAGTGGATTAGTCTCATTAAACATAATATCCATGCATTCTTCAACAACTAATGATCTTTTATTAAAAACTGTATAAGATTTGCTAATGGTGGTAACACTTAGAAAAATTCCCTCATTAGTCTTAGAATCAAATTTTCCAAGGTTGTCCTTAGTATTTAATATGAAGCACTTGCATTTAAATACTTTAAGGTATGAGATCTTCGGTTTTCTACCATTTCATAGCTCATAAGGAGTGTTGTTTAAAATTGGCCTCAAAAGAACTTTATTTGAAACATAGCAAGCCATATTGATAATTTTCACCTAAAAATAAGATGGCAATTAATACTCATTAAGCATATTTCTAGCCATGTCGCAAAGATTTCAATTTTTTCTTTCCACTACCCCATTTTTTTGAGGAGTTCTAAAAGATAAAAAGTTATGATTTATTCTAAGATTATTATAAAAGATTTTAAAGCATTCATTTTGAAATTCCTTTTCATGATCGCTTCATAAGGAAGGAATATAATAACCTTTTTTTTGCATTCTCTTGGTTAGAGTTTAACATGTATTAAAAGCATCACCTTTATGAGCAAGGAATGCAACTCATATGAATCTAGAGTAGTCATCGATAACTACAAGTACATAATGCATACCACCTAGACTAGCTACTCTAATAGATTCAAATAAATCCATATGAAGAAGTTAAAGAGGTCAAGTGTTATTACCATATTTTTAGGCTTGAAGGATGACTTAACTTGCTTACCATTTGATAAGCTCCATAAACTTTTATCCCTGTGAAATTTTATCTTTAGAAGACCAACTATAAGCTTAAATCACCAATGGTATCCAAGCTAGTATGACTAAGTCTTCTATGCTACAACCATGAGTCTTCACTAATAGAGATAAGACACTAATGTCTTTATTAGTAAAAGCATCCAAGTTTGCTATATAAATATTTTCAATTCTATCACCTTAAAAAATAATTTTATCATCATAAAGTCTAAATACATACAAGTCTTATGGTTAAACATAACTTTAAAACCATTATTACAAAGTTGACTTACGCTAAGTAAATTATATTTCAAACCTTCAACCAATAAAACCTTATCTTGCCTTTGGCATTGTCAATAAAAGTTACATTCCCTCCTTCTTTTTACTATAAATGAGAGAACAAATTTACATTTTCAATTATATATCTTGAACGTCTATTGTCAAGATACCACTTTTTAGAATTTACCATGGACTTGAAATACACCTATAAAAGAAACAAGATCATCTCATTTTAGGTACTTAAATATATTTGGATCCTTGGGGGGGTTAGTTAAAAATGTGTTTTCTAGGATATAACCCCAATGACTTAGTCTAATAAAACATTTATTATTTGTGAATCCTTGTTTTTCATAATAGTAATAAGTCACATTTATAAACCTTGATGCATGCTTATAATTATTATTTCTTCTTATATTAGTATGATTATGAAATATATATTTTATTGCATGAATAATTGCATTTATGAGATTATGGTTTGGACTCCATTGTTCTCCTATTTTTTTTCATTATCTTTAAATGAAAAATGAAGATGTTTTAAGAAATATAGGTTATTTAGATAATGAAGTAAAGATTTGATTAAAACCAATATCCTCCCTACTACCCCTGAGCTTTTGGCTTCTAAGAATAGTACCAATTTTAATACCTCTAACTTAAAATTTTGAAAGATTTTCTTTTGGTAAAGCCTTTTGTTTTATCAAATCTTTGTTTTAAGATTTAAAAGACTCATTTTCCCTTATTAAAGTTTTAATTTATCATGCTTATGATCTTCTCACTTGCTACTTCAAATTTGATTTTAAAAGAAGTAAGCTCATCTATATGTTTTTATAATTCTTTATTTTCTTTTAAAAATATTATTCTTAATAACTAATTAATCATATCTATTTAGGAGAATTTCTAAGGCATCCTCTTCTTCATCAAGATCATCATTATAGTAATTATGAGAAGAAGTTCTTACCTTATGATTTTTGAGCGCATTGAAGCAAAGATTGGTAGAATTCTCATTCTTCAATTCTTTCTCATGAGATTCACTTTCATCATCCTAGATGGCTTCTTTAGTTTATAATACTCATTCCTCATGTAACCTAGCTTATTACGTTAAAAATAAATGATTGGACTCTTCTTAAGATTATCCTTTTTGCCTTGATCTCTTCTTGCTTTGAAAGGTTTCTTTGACTCTCTCATAAATCTTTTCTTCTTCAAGATTAGATTGTTCACTCTTTTATAAGCATAGTAATTTCATCATTAATATCTTTTTCACTTAATGATTCATGCTCTTTACTTTATTAGTAGCTTTTAAGGAAATTCCCCATCTTTTATCTTCTTCTACTCCTTACATGAGAGTAATATCATGAGTGAGAAGCTTGCCTAGAAGTACATTGGTTAAAAGATTGGATAAGTCATTTTCTTTTTCAATTGATGTAACTCTAGCTTTCCAATCCTTATTTGGTAGAATATTTAAGATTTTATTATTGATATCCTCCTTAGGATAAACTTTTCCAAGCTTTTTGAGGCCATTTATGATCACTATAAGTTGATTATACATCCTTGAGATGCTTTCATTGGTATTTATTGTCACGCCCAGCCCATACATGGAGTAACATGCTCCCGTAGCGTACACAATGACCTCCCATATGGAAAACCACTGTATACACTACAAGGGATACCTGTACCTGTAGAAATATACATTGTATGGGGACAACATGTAGTATGGCAGTAAAAATAGTAAACAGAACCAAACGTAACCCTGGATATCATTCCACATTCAATTGAATGTACAAGCATATAACAAAAGTATATTTATTAATATACAAAGGTTCTGATTACATTGTCTGTACAAACCACCATCAAACTATAATACAATACTGCCTCACTCTTATATACAAGCTATAATATGAGGCTACAAAAAGAATCTAAGCTCGGTTGCTCCTGACCACCTTGAGACGGGAATTCCCTGATGAATTCGCCTCTCCGCTGACGACGGCAATCACTGCTCTGGGCCTTCTGTTGGTTTGCGTAGTTAATGAGCAGTGGAAGAAATTTAAAAATTTTTATTTTGAATCAGCAAACCAAAAGAATATCTTTGCATCAAAACACAGAGAAACAGGATTAGAGATTAGAAGCGACAGTTTGATAGTAACTCT
>CANYBF011398846.1:0-24141 GCA_948192965.1 Dalechampia spathulata | reverse complement strand
ATAAACTATTTCTATATTTTTATTTCTTAACTTCTCTAAATATTTAACTCCAAACATTTAAATATTATCAATCTAATCTTAATTTACTCAATTTCTTATTCTAAAATTAACTATTCATAACTATAACCTATACTTTTATATAAAAATCGATAATATATATATATATATATAGATATTGACAAAAAAACTATTTTAATAAAAATTACTTACATAAATGCTCCTAATAATAACTCCATAAATAATAATTCTTTAAACACAACATACTAAATATTATCACTTAATTTCTAAGCAAACTTCTCAATTTTTACTTGCCTATATCGTCAAAATTTAATTATAACATCCAAAAATAATTTTTATTCCAAAATTTTTAAAATTCACATATGTCTAGATAAAGTTAACGTGAGCACAAAAGTCAAAACTGTTTATTAAAATTCAAAGTATATAACTCTGAAACGAAGTTTAAGCACCGTTTTCCATCAAGTTAGGGGTTTGTGTCGGAATATGAAATACCCCTTTTTCAAACTTAATTTGCATTTCAGATTACCATACTCACTATTCTATACCATAATCGCATTATAAACATAGAAATTTCATTATAACAGTAATTTATACACACACAGCAACACACATAATACAGGATGTGACAGTAAATCCATCTTCCTCTATATACATTTCTTATTAACTCTTATACTCACATAGCAAAATCATGCACAACATTAAATCTTTTGCTTACCCAATTTCAGAAGTAGTTGGACTTAATCTTCTCAGTAACCCTCCTTGCTACTAGCATTCAAAACTTTCTGCAACCAAAGATTCAGTTGCTTACTACTTTCTCAAGCTTAAGGATTCTTAAGGTCTTGTTTGATAACTAAAAAATTAGAATTGGACCTAAGAATTATAATTCTAGTGTTTGGTGATCTATATTAAATTAGAATTAGAATTTGGACCTAATTCCATAAAATTGATTTTACCTTGTAAAACTTCAAATTGTAATTCATCATGAGTAGTCCAACAATTTCAATTCCAAAAATAAAAAAACAAATAAAAAGGTATCTTTACATTGAAAATAATCAAGAGAGAGAAAAGAGAAAGGAAAGTTGGAGATTTTTTCATACGAATTTAAATTTTAAATTTTTATTTTTATTAAAAATAAATATTTTTAATAATTTTTATAAATATTTCAAAAATTAAAATTTATTTTCAAAAATAATTTTATATTAAAAATTACAAATCAAAGTTATAATTCAATATGCCAGCCAAATAATAAAATTGTAATTCCAATATATTCAAATTACAAAAATTATAATTTTTTATATTATCCAAACAACAAAATTAGAATTCTAACTTAATTCTAATTTGAGAATTAGAATTAGAATTGAAATTCTAATTCCAATTATAATTCTACAGTCCAAATGGACCGTAAGGGTTATTCAGGGGGAGGAATTTACAAAATCTCTTCTCAATAGCCTCCAGTTAAACTAAGATATTAACAAAATAAAATATTAATTGCTACTTTACTAATTAGGGTCAATAAAAAATTCTATGAGCAACAACCATATCTCATGCTCACTTAGATCAGTTCCTTAATTATTAAGTCATATTATTATATTCATTTTCTTATTATTACTATTATTATATCTCTCCTTTAGGTAATACAATTTACATATAAATAAAAAAATTTAAATTATAACTTAACGTATTTATGATCGTAAATATGATAATAATAATAATAATAATGGATGTGACACATATAATGATTTAGAATACTATAATTATGAAAAATAATGAACAGACTTCAAGATTTTGTAAGTTTAATAAAAAGAATTACAAGAATTAAGTTTAAAGGAATGTGTATTAAATAAAATTTATGAACCATATTTAGATTCTGAAAATGAAACTTTATATAATACATATGAAGAAATGGTTAAAATAGATGAAATAAATACTGATACATCTAAATCTAGTCATAAATCAACTAATATATTAACTAAGCAACAATAATCCTTATTAGAATTAGTATAAGATGTAGAGGATTCAAGAATCAAAGAAAAATTTTTAAACAAATTACTAGATGATTTTAATATCAATAACCCTATGCCAACTAAAATATTAAGTATATAACCACAAACCTATAATTTAATAACAATATTAAATAAAAACAAACAAGTCAAAATTAAACCCACAATAAATGACTAACAGAAAAAAAAGAAATTAAAACATAATTAAAAGAATTAAAAATTAAACAACAAACAGACTTAAAGATAATCCAACCTTTAAAAAATAAACAGAATAATGAAATAATAGATAGTTCTTCTGAAGAAGATAACAGAGAAGATAATAATATTAGTACGATAAATAAGAATAAAAATTTCATACATATACTACATGAAATAACCTCTCATAAATATGTAATATCGATAAGGTTAAAATTTTTTTAAGATTATATAATTGACACAATCATATTTTTTTATATTGGGGTAGATTTAAATTATATAAAATCTAGTTTAATGCCTAATAAATTCTAGAATAAGATTAATGAAAAGCTTTATGCAGTCAATAAATCTAGGTTACAAATAATAAGTAAAATTGATGCTTCAGTCATAAATAATAACTTAGAACTAAATGTTATATTTATATAAATTAAAAATATTCATCATATTGTAATTTTAGGAAGACCATTTATTAGCTTAATTACACCTTATTCTATAAAAGATACCAGTGTAAACTTTAAAATCAAAATTTAAAAAATATAATTTCCTTTTTTAGAAAAACCTAAAAAGAAAAGTCTTAATTTACTAAGATCATATACAATTCATGAGCTAGAAATAAATGTTATACTTAAGGTTAAAATAGAATATTTTTATAATTTAAAAGGGAATCTAAACATATAAAGGATACATAAATAACTTGAAATAGAATTAGCAAAATCAACAATAGAACAAATAAAAACTCAAATTGAAGAAGAATTATATTGAGACCTCCTTAATGCCTCTTAGATAGAAAAACATATGATTGACTTACTATATGAAGAAGGATTTAATGAAAAAGATATAATAACAAAGACCAAACCCATATAAATATCACTAGATATGATCACATTTTATAAAAAGAAAACAACTTGGAAAATAAAAAATTTATTCATAAATCTCTATGTCCTTGGTCATGTGTTGCATTTTGCATTAATAAAGCTTTGAAAATAAAGAGAGAAGCACCTAGATTAGTAATAAATTATAAACCACTAAATAAAGCTTTAAAATGGATTAGATATCCAATTCCAAACAAAAAAGGTTTGTCAAATAGATTGTATAATGCAAGTATATTTTCTAAATTTGATTTGAAATCTAGATTTTAGCAAATAAAAATTCATCTTAAAGGATTTCTATAAAACTTCCTTTACAATCCTTTTTGGATAATTTGAATGGAATATCATGCCTTTTGATTTAAAAAATACACCATAAGAATTTCAATGAATAATGAATGATATATTCAATCCTTATGTCAATTTTTATATTATCTATATTGATGATGTATTAATTTTCAATACAAGTATAGATGAATATATTAAATACTTAAAAATATTTTTTATGATCATTAAAAAAATGGGTTAGTTCTAAGTTATCAGATCCATTTTCATTAACATTATCATATTTATGATTATAATTACGTTAGATTATCTATTAGATTTTTATAATGAAATTATTAGAATAATCAGTGGTTAATTAAATAAGATAAATAATAATTTAACAAATATAAGTATCATATCTAATAATTATTTTCACATAGAGATTTACTTGGTTTAAGTTATATGAAGGAATAAATATGTGATGATTAGAAACATTTAATAACAAAGATATTGATATAAGATCAAATTGTATGAATAATATATTTTGGGAATTAAAAATTTTGTTAGGAATAAGTAAGCATTAACTTGCATGAGTTGCATATGGATTAACAAGTGAAATAAGAAGACTTATATTAGTGTGTTGAAGGTGTGATTAAGTTAAAATGAAGTTATGGTTAGTCAATATTAGATTATGTTAACTTAGATAGTTGGTAAGAGACATTTTAAGTTAAGTTATGGTTAACTTAAACAAAAAGAAAGAAAGAAAAGAAAAGAAAAATTGGTTAAAAGATAGAATCCATTACATTGTTGTATTAACAACATGAGTAGTAACTTGGATGATGGAGAGATGATTCTTGGTAGGGTTCAAGAAGGGTATAAATTTTGGAAGATTAGAGAAGAGGAACACCCGCAAAGTAGTCTAAGTGTACTAGCTAAAGTTAAGGAAACCTAAATCTCTTAAAGAAGATATCTCGGTTACTTAGGATGAAGAGTAGTTCCAATAATCTTGAGGGTTGGTAAGTATATGGATTTTAAAATGAAAAGAAGTTATTAATTCTTAGAATCTTGTAGTTGTTAACTCGATAACCTAACTAATTAAATTCATATAGGAAAAAAGCATTTGAAATGTTATGCGGCTAAATGAATCTATTTATATGTGCATGAAGACTAGTATGCTAAGTATTTCTGGTGCGTTAATTGTTTAATAGAATTGTTAAAATTTTTGAAAGTGATCATGCGAGTTATGTATTTGGATCCCTTATTTTCTTTCATGTATATAGATATAAATAAAGAAATGTTTACAAGGGTGAATGAAGTTAACTATATGTTTAGAGTACAAAGTTACAAACCTTAAATGCTTGAGTGTGTATCTGTCCCAACCAATGAGTTATAACATGTATTTAGATTAATCTGGTAGTAGCATTAGCATGCGGATAATAAGGGGACCAAGCCATGTAATGTTTATTCAACCATATATGTATGTGCAAGCATATAAAACATGAGAATGTGATCAAATATTGGTGACACAAAAAAATTAATAAGGTTAATCTAGAGAGAGAATCAAGAACATTATGTAAATCTTGAAAAGCATCTGGTTGTATGATTAATTCTTGAATTATTATTATGATTTTGTTGCAGTATTAATAATTCTATGTTGATTATTATGTTTGACTCTTTAGAAGATTATGTTAGAATACACAAGTTAAGAGTTCAATAGATGCAGGAAGGAATTAGCTAGTTAAGTGGAAAGAGAGCTTATGTTTATAGAGGTTAATTAAGGGTAGATTTAGTAGCTGGAATCAAGCTGCTAAAGATTATGTTTCTTTTTTAGGTAAAGTTTAATGGGATAATGAGACAACATTTATATTATGTATTTGGAAGAAGACTTTCTTATGCACGTTAAAGATTGTGTAATAGATTGTTCAACAAAAATACTTAATTAAATTAAAGAATATGATTTAAATAATATAACCTTTGCCAGCCTTAACTTAGTGCGCTGCTCTACTAATTATCAAATTAAATAAAGATTTTTCTTTATGAAATGAATCAATTATGTGTTATAACCACCCATATGATCTATCCATAACAGTATTGATAGGAAACAAATTTATGTGTGTAATGGATAAGTAATTTATGTTTAAACTAGGCATAATGCTTAAAAATTATTAGATCGCCTGATTTTCTCCCTTAAGAGTTAAGCAATATATTAATAAGGCTAAAAATTTGACTTAAGTAGCTCATAGTTACATAAATCACCAAGCTAATCATATGCTTGAATTTGATGCATCATAGGTATAAAACAACAACTTATCATGAATTAGAAAGTTAAATTAATTAATTAAGTGAGTGTTGATCCATGTTGTTTCCATATTATTGTCTGCATAAGAGATAGTCTGCATGTCACTCATTGATGATGTTGGATCAAGTAGTTAACATGTGGTGGTGTAAAGATATACGTTAGCTAAAAAGTTACTGAATAGAATTCTTGCCTAAAATGCATAAGCACCATATGTTATATACTTTAATTGGAACACTTAAATTAATTATAACTCCAAATGGTAATATTTGATGCTAACTTAAGATAGGATTTGGAGCATAATAATTAATTATGGACTGTCTAGATATTGGTATGTATATAAATAACCACACTTAAGCTATCACTTTTAATCAAAATTAACAAATGTAGTAGCCGATGCCTAATGAATAAGATAATTCCTTTGAATATGAAACTGATTATGTACATTTTAGTGTGTACTTATTAAGTTACTGCATATTATACTTTCTTGAGATTGGACCAAATGTCTCTCATTATGAGAGTGAAACTATATTAACTTAGATACATTTAACCCTTACTTAATTGGATTGCATTACACCACTAAATTCTATGTTATTGAGGAAGACTTAAGTAGCAAAACATTAATTGAAGCATTGACTTATGAAGCAAGAATTTATCATTTATTTTATATGTGTGTATGTTCATGCACATAATATGAGCTTTTGAGATGCATAATCAAATGCATTAATTGAATCTTTGGTAATGGTTTGGTTACAAGATAATGGTGTTTGACTTCTTGTGTTTAGTTTCTTAATTACTAGATTCCCAATATGGCTTTATATGCTTGTGTAATGACTTAAGAATAATTACCTTAAGCTATAAATTAAGTTCACAACGAGCAGATTATGATTATGAATTGTATTTATTCCCCTAAACTTCAAAGTGTTGGATCAGCAACTAGATCATCCTCCAGAACAATATGACCAATTTTATCTAATAATAGTGGAAAAGTTATATATTAATAACTATTATGTTATGTTAACCATATTAAAGCTATTTCATTTTAGATTTAGATATCTAAATAACTTACATACGAGCTATAAATAAAATTTACATGTTAATTAAGTCATGGTACTAATGAAAGAACCAAAATACATTAAGTAACATGGGTGAGTAGGTTATGGAATTAATGGTTGGATTTATGTATATGGCTGGTTATAGCCATTGAATTAGCAGCTTATCATGTATGTGTAAGTGTTGAACTGTGGAAATAAATCCCTTCTGGTGAATAACTTATAATTGGACCATAAAATTCCATTAACTTAAGGTAAGCAACTATGAAGTCAAAGTAGTCGGAAATGGCTAGAGGGATAATGAATGATCCATAAATGTAAGTTCTAAGATAATTGATTGAGTGCACATATATCCATTATTGAGCAAAGGAAGCTAAAAATTTCTTTTATATTATGCAATATAATACAATGCTTAATAAGTATTTCTATAGTTTATAGTCTATAGTCTAATTATAAATATTAAAGTAATTAAGGTACAAACTTGTGTGTGGTTATACTCAATTAAATAGATGATGATGTTCATGTAGAGTTTGCATCAAGATTGAATGATAAATTATAAGCTTTCATGTTGATGTTATAAATCCAACTCCTTTGTAAATTTTATTCCAAATAAAATTATTAATAATTTAAATGTGCAAAAGTACTATAAAATAAAATGGTTAGGAATGTTAGTTTAACTTGTATTAAAGATAAGAGTAGGCTAAGAAAAGAAGAAAAAAATTATGTATTAATTAGATTATTATATCAAATAGGATTCACATGAATATTTCAATCCCTCATTCGAAAGTATGTTTACTACACATAGATAGAAATATTTGAAATATTGTGTAGTCCATTTAATTAAAACATTGAAGAATTTATATATAACAGGTAGAGAGAATAGAGGGGTCACTATTCCTGTTACACAGTCAAAGATAGGCAAGGCAAAAATAGGTTTATGTTTAATCATTTTAAATAATATTATTATAGGACAAGTGAACTAATATGTGAAAGATGTAAGCAGAATATGAACAATACAAATTACAGGTGATATATTGGTAGTTAAGAAACTTCATTTATATAATATATGCTTAATAAATATTAAATGGTAAAATAAGGATATTAAGTAAATCAAAAGATCAAAAAGGCATAATTTCTAATTATATATAAATTCTTGATAAATTATTAGAATCATACGTTTATTGCTACTAAGAGTATTGGGTACCATATTGATGAAAATGAATATTTCACTTTGGAATTTTGATTACAATATCATATGTGCAATGTTAATAGTGATCAACAAGTATATCATGTAATGATGTACTTCTTACCAATTATGTTTGTGCTTATTTGATGTTAAGTTGTTAAATAAGATTAACAAATAACCAACTAGCATGTTTAAAGATAAATACATTATAGTAAAATTATTAGTTATCTATTTTATTATTATTCATCATTTATTTGGTGATTCTATTTTGAAAATGAAGATTGCTCGACAGGTTAGTAATTTTAAATATAGCAGAGTATGAATGCATGATCAGTATAATAATTGATGTACTTATGCATTGATGTCTGGTGATTATTTACTCGCACATTTAGGATTATTAAAGATTACATATATACATCCTGAATTAATGGAAAATGATATGAACTATGTTTATGTCTAATATTAATTACCTATAAATGAGATTCACAGGTAAAATATATAAGGCTTGTTAATTACAAGTATATCATAATATAATGTTATGAATATTCTATTAATATTTATTTATTTGGATACATAATATATAAACATTCTGAAATGTTATTATTTTACATGCATCATACATCATTAGCATCATATTTTAGGGGAATAAGAGAGATACAGTTATATATATATATATAAGTGATATAAGGGTGGTACAAATGCAGATACAGATAATATAAAAAATACATAAAATATAGAAAAATACAAAAAATATATAGAGATACTAGGAAAATAAATGATTGAAAATATACCTAGTACAGATTGTGCACGATCATATATAAAAATTGATATGATCACAGAGAAATGGTGATATTACAAAGAACAGAGGAATGCAATTCATATTTGCATTCATTAACATAGAGCACGTCATTACTATTCTATTAATGTATAGAGTGATATTACAGTTGATCCATGAAAATGATGTAAGATATAAAGAGCTATTCACAAAGAATTATTATAATGATATTTCATTATCGATTGTGTAGTTAATTAGCTGTAATATTTATTATGAATTTATGTTATGACTGTTCTTTAATTATTTTTATTAATTATTTCTATTTATTATGAAAATATAATGGAATTTTATTTACAATACAATTATTATTAAACACCACTAAGTTTTATACTTAATATTGATCGTTTAATGAACACAGGTCAGAGTAGTTCAAAGGGATGTCTGTATTAGTGAGGCACCAACGCAATTAGAATACTCTAAAATTTTATACAGTCGTTGGAATACACTTTTGATAGTATAATGTATTCCTAGTGGATGTTTTTGTTTATGCAACTATCATTATATAATTATGGACAATAAAATAAATTATGCTTGTATAACAGCAAAGATACTAAAATTATCTAATGTGTGACTTGTTAAATTATATGAAATAAAAAAACCCTAGATTCTGATTCCAATCCAATTCAATATAATCATCTAAAGTCCTTTCTAATCATTCAAAAGACCTAAAAACCAATATTATAAAATTTATCTAAAAGTTGATACAGTCATGGGTTGATATTGTCCAAGAGAATGATGAAGCTAAAGCTCAAATTGTAAAAAATTGAGTAGCTCAGTTTGTCCATTTTCTAGAAATATTCCAAGCTCTACAAGATTTAAGCACTCGAGAAAAGGCTTCATAACTTGTAGGTAAAGCTCTCACACAATTTAATCCAAGATAGGAGAATCTTCTTCTTCAAAACCCTTGTCTAAACCTAATTTAAAGCCTTTGATCAAAATCAATCAACCAATCCAAGCTTTATCTTCAAATTTTCTAATAAAACCCTAATGGTTTTATAAATCTTTTTCACGTATAGAGTTAATAATTGAAAAATGGATTATCTAATAATACATAGGAGATTATAATATTTGTATACCCAAAAAAGTAGTTTTTAAAACCAATAAATTTATTGAAACTCCAAGAATATTATTTTGCAATTCTGGAAGAAACTAGTTCAATAAAGATATTTTGATCCTAAAAATGAAAATGTCATCTTATATTTTTCAATACAAATAAAAAGAATTCTTCATCCTTTAAATTAGAAGAAACCTTTGTATGAACCTATAAGATTTATAGTCAGCTTCTTTTTATACAAAATAACTACAGCTTGGTATAGCTATTAGGACTATATTAATGCTTGGTCAAAAGTCTTTTTTATTTTAATCCTTCATATACCCACTCTTGGCTCATATATTTTTAATGGCAATATAAAAACTCATAATATCCCTATATGGTTTATAGACTGGTGATATTATTTTGGCAATTATGAAAATATCATATAATTTGATGTATTGACAATATATCCACACTTTAAAACCAATTTCTAACCTTCTGTATATGAAAAAAGACACCCGTTATTACTCCTCTTTTGTATGACTTTCTTCATCCCTTAGTTTTATCAATGGTATTTTGAAATTTCATATCAATAGGGAATAAATCTTCCTTTAATCATGAGAAAGCATAAAATAAAATAGTAGAATGCTTTGCATAAGACTACTTTTGACCATACTGTAAAAGCTTGGTGCATTAACAAGAGTAAAGCCCCAACCATGTTAATAATTGATAACACTTTTGGAGCTTAAAAGGCTTATTGTTAAGCCCTTCTAGCAGTAGCTTAGATCATCAAAGATTATAAAATTATATGTTAACAAGTAGCAGAATCTATCCCCTCAACTTCAAAGATAATAAAGTCTAGCTCTTTTAGATCGTCTAATCGAACCAATACAAGTAAAGTCTAGTCTCAAAGATGAAAAAGCCCATCAATTACTTCTTCAAGCTCATCATCATCAATATCCTCAATATCTATAGAATCAGTGGATTATGACACTGATTATTGTCCTAGTAATGAAGATGACTATTATGAAATATATCTTGATGTAAAACATGACAAAAAAATTAACAAGAAAGAAAAGAAAAAAGAAAATAAAGAAAAGAAAAAGAAAAAGAGAAAATAAAGAAAGAAAAAGAAAAGGAAAAAGAAAATTAGAGAAAATAAAAATCTCTAATTTCTCCACTATCTCGATAAGTTACTATTTATCTACAGTAAAAAATAAATATCCTTATTCTATAAAAGGGGACTTGATTCCCCAAGATGGACACATCTTACCTTACCCCAAAAAGCTAGAAACTATTCCTCTCCATTTCCTCAAAATTTTAACACTTCTTTTCCTTTTCCTCAACCTACCCCTTTCTATCTTTTAAAGTTGTAAAAAACTATCTAGTAAGTACCAAAACCCTTCACCTCCCATCTTTTTATCCCCTCTTATTTTGTATTTCTCTTATTTGTAAAACATTAGTTTATAAAAAGTTGATTTTGTATTAATAAAATAATTTTTATTATATTTATAGCCTGCTTATTAGAATGATCAATGTTAGATCTTAAAGATTTGACTAAATCTAGATGATTACAATATGATTCTAAATTAAAAGGTCTAATAACAAGATCAAATCATTTATTTTCTATAACTATAAGTGGCTAGTTCTACCACCCTTTATTTATACTTTCTTTTGTTTCTTATTTACTTGTGGACAGAACTTGTGTGTGTATATAGCAAACAATAAACAGATGCATATGCAATGACTCTTACCCATCAATTTAATTTTTCCATGGTTACTATTATTTAACAACCATCGAGTATTGTAAAAAGAAAAAAATTAATAAGTTGACCATTAATTTCATTCACGTAAGTAATAGACTTTTTGAAGAAATCACAAGAACTTACCTTTAATCCTAATCAATAAATTTTGTCAAGAGTTGAGATAATTCCATGAAACATGATCATTGTTTGAAATCATGGAAGATTTGATGATTTTTTTCATTCATGATTAGAGATTATAAAATAAGGGATCCTCCAAGATTTTTGAAAAAAATTGGATTTTTATTTTGTGTTTAATTTTATGTTTGATCTCATAAGATTGATTTATATAAATTATAAATCTTCTTATGAGTGATATTGTTTCACCCAAAATAAAATTATTTTTAATTAATTAAAGTAATTAAATAAATTAATTTATATTAATTTATTTATTACTTTAATTAATTAAATGATATTTAATAATTATATCATTAATTAATTTAGTAGACCTTAATTAATTTTTTTCTAATCCAAATCTAATAAGCCCAAATAAAATTAACTAACTCAAGTTTAGAAGAGGAAAAATTTCAAAAGTTGAGATGAAGACAGTTGATTGTGAAATCAAAGAGAATAATGAAGCTTGTTCACAGGAAAAGTCAACATGTGATAAAAGATAGTTATCTAAATTCAGGGAACAAGAAATTAATAAGAATAACATAAATAGAATAAAAAAGACATTAGAAGGGAATCAATCATCATCAAAAAAAAAAAACCTCATTCTTCACAAATATTCAAAATTATTAGATTAGGGGTTTTCTTTTTAAAATTTCAATTTTGTGTTCTCTTTATTTTCTTATAAATATCATCTTTTATTTTTAATTTAAGATTTTAATTCTTTAGATTAAACAAATATGAAATCTATAATAATTTGATTAGAAGTAAGAAACAAATAATTTAATTCTTTAATATGCTTATAATATAAATGATTTTACAAAAATTCTATAAATGATTTTACAAAAATTCTATGAGTATTATCTTTTTAAAATAAAAAGTATGAAAATGAAATATAATGTAATAATTTTAAGATATAATAATTAATTTTGATAATTTTAAAAATGTAAAAATCACTTTTTATAAAGAATTCAAGAGGTAATTTGACATCATCATGTGAGTGAAGAATACTTTGACCAATTTTGCAATTGTATATTTCGAAGACTTGGGGCTCAACAACCATTAACTTTTTTTTTTTTCTTTGCAAAAATTTTAGTGCCAAAACACAAAATTGAATTTGGATAGAAATGCGTATAATTAATGGGTTGCTTGAATGTGTAGTTAATTGAGGCATTGATTTCTGGTGATGGAAATTAAAGAGGGCACACGTGACCCTATAGATGCCTTTACTGAGGGTCCGTTCTTCAATACTCATTTATCATTAAACTATATATAGATTTATATTTTTAAAATTAAAATAAAAATGTAGTCACGAGTCACGGGGATACGAGCATTTGGGGACTCAAGAATTTGACTTGGATTTTCTTTATTATTATAATTACAAACATCTATAATGATTCTTCATCATTATCTATCATTAATCACTGTAATTAATTGTTGTTTTAATGATTCCATTGGTCCAATCTTTGCTTAATTAATGCTTTTGACCTTAATTTGTCATTTTCTTCTTCTCTCCTCCATCTATACCTCAATTCCTTCCCCGTTTTATAAGCCATTACCCTTTGTTTTGCATGAAATGTTATTAAATATTATAAATATAAATAAATATTATTTTTATATAATAATGAAGATAATAACAATGAATACATATATCTATAAATGCATTTTTTATTTGATTTTAATTTATTTTATAATTTTTATGATGTATATAAATATTTTAAATTAAATAATATATTCATCATTTATTTATATTTCCTCCATCCTACGAAGATAGACTATAACTAATTTTATTAAAATTAAAAAATATTAATTATTTTAAGTAAAAAGATAAATTTAAATGTATTCTTCTTATTATACCCTTATTTTAATTATGAGAGAGAAATAGTTATGTTTTAAGTAAAAATATCATAAATATTTAATATATCAATTATTTTATTAAAAAGAAAATGGGTTATAATTTAAAACAATTAAAAAAAGAAAGTGAGTCTATTTTTTGGAATGAAGGAAGTATTTATTAAATATAATGAAATATTTATATTTCAAAATTTTATAATTGATATTACATATTTTATAACATTAATAATATAAATGATAATTGGATTTACAGATCATATATATATAATAAGCTTAAGATCAATTCAAATAAAGCTTGAAATTTTAATCATATAAAAAATCTAAACTTGATTATTAATGTGATATAATCTATTCCATATATTAATTCACAAATTATATGAATTAATATAATATGTTAATTGTAATAATACAATTAATCTATAAAAATCAAACTAAAATCATAAAATTTTATTATTTTATAAAAGTAAATTATTGGTCAAACTCAACACATGTCACAATCCATTATTATAGGATTATTATAGTATTATCAGTGAATTGGCAAAAACTTAATTATATATGATAAAATTCATTTTTATCATGTTTATATCATATTCAATGTTAAAAACTATCATATTTAATTAATATTAAACATATTTAGAATGAATATTCAAAATACTTTTTGATAGGATCAAAAATAAAATTGATATAAACATTTAAATAAAACCAAGTAGTTGGAACATATAATAATTAATTACAATAATAATATATGCAAAAATAACAAAGTCATACTATATTAAAATAATTTAATAACAATGAATTAAATATGGGATTTCTTAAGTTTTCAAGGCATTACAAAAATAATGGAATTCAACAAATTTTTATAAATCTCTTTAAAATCCTCACAAGATCTTAGTTAAATAACTATTTTATTGACCAAAAAGCCGTTATGTTACCTCCGTTAACACGTGTCCAAAATATTTATGATATGCAGACTTCTAAAACTTGAAAAAATACACGCTTTTTTGATGTGATTGCTATAACACAGCCATATTTTTATAATATTAAATTAAATTAAAATATCCAGCAACAAATATTCTTTTAAAATTATATGAATTATAAAAATTAATGAATCAATTTATTAGTGAAATATTTATCTTGTTTAATGATTTGTTGAAAGTGGGAATAGATTTAATAAAATTTTAACATACTTTTTAGTAAAGATTTAATTGAATTTGAGTAATAAAATATCATTCATAGTAAAAATATCATTCATAAAATCAATTTCATTAGATTTACGATGATAATAAAAATATCATTCATAGTAAGGAATTATTATCATCATCATTGTTATATTATATTAGTATTATTTCATGCAAATTTTACATATAATTTATTATTATTATTTAATTAATTATAAAATAAATTATTAATACATAAATATTTTTTTTTGAAAAAAGAGTTTTAGTACTTATTTCTAAGTAAATATATTATAATATATTAAGAGAGGAGGAGAACAAGTAAAAATATTATTCTATCTTTTTTTATAAATTTCTTTTATTTAATAATTTTAATTTATATATATGATTAATTTTAATTTAAGAGTTATATCAAAATTAAATATAATATTAATTTTTTAGCATATAATAATTTAATATGATAAAATTAATTTTCATTATTATCTAGTAGTATAGTTTTAATTTAAATGAAAAGTAAAAAAGTAAAAAAGCAAAAGCATATGAAATAAAAAAGTATAGTTTTGAAAAGTAAATAATATTAAATATATATGAAATGAAAAAGCAAAAATATATGACAAAGTAACATATGTAACACCAAATCATGTATATAATTTTAATAAAATATATTTCTTTTAATACAATTAATCATGAATTTAACTAGAATAATAAAAGAATCTTACTTTAAATAAGTATCGATTCTAGATTAAATATCAAATGAGTTTATCTATGTTTTTTTTTTAGGGATCTTCTTAGCTTTTTTCATACATTTTGTAAAATTATTCATTTTTAAATCATCTCTTCAATTATCTTCATGGTTAATATTGATCACACTTGCTACATTTCTTAAGTCATATTCAAAGTAATGAGAAATCTATTTTAAAATTTAAAAAAACTAAAAAATAAAAAAATGTTACAATTAAATATTGAGTAACAATAAACACCAAAATGTTAAAGATAAATTAATTCTTTTTAATTTAGATTTTTTATCTTTTATTCATGTAACAAACTAAAGAATAATATTTATTTATTTTATAAATTCTTTAATAATAATACATATATTGGAAAGATACAATTAACCATAAAATAAATAAGAAAGAAATCAATGACCGTAAGAAAAAAAAACCTATCTTAAACTAAAAAATTAGAATCCACTTTTTTAATTTTTAGTATCTTTTCATTTTATTTTGCATGTTACAATCAAAGTTAGAAATATAATTTTTAATTTATTTTATAATGGTAGATAATAACTTGAACTCTGTATAACTTTTAGTTCATTGATAGAAAATGAGTATCATTAAGTCAACACGAGGCTCTTTGTTATACAAGTCTTTTAAATAGTAGCATACATCAAATTCCTTTATACAATAAAAATATAAAAAAAATCATTCACACATAAAAAATGTTGCAAGAAAATAAAATAACTTGTATTAAACCTTCTTTACACATTATCATTTCATCAATGAGAACTTTCAAACTAATCAATTTAAGATTTTTTAGATTAAGATATGAGATAAATTAGTAGAGATAGAAGAAAATAATATGTTATATGTATTGAGTAGAGATGTGATTCAATGCCAAATTGCATGTTTTTCATAGTTAAAATGATCTATTTTATGTATACAGTTTGGCTAGAACAGTTGATTTGATCTTGATTTTGTATTTTATAGGTAAAAATAATAAAAAAGTAAAAAGATAGTTACAATGGCATTTTTACCTCGATTTTGATTAGAAGGCAAGAATCAAGTGCTTATGACCATGGCTTGTAGGTATAAGAAAAGCAAAAATCTCATACGTCTAACAACCGAAGCTTTTAAGTTTGAAATTTGTAATTCAGCTAAAACTCATATTAGAAAGGGTGAACAGAAGATAGGATTATTATATTAATTTTTATTTATTTATTTTTATTAGCTTTTTCCATTTCTATAAATGAGAGATTTGTTTCCATTATAGAGGATCTATCAATCTCTTCTCGATGATTTTTAGTTTTATCAATAAAATTTATTTTCTTTATTTTATTTTTGTGTTGTTACCAATGATGTTTGGCTAAGCAATTTCTATTTCTAATCGAAAGCAATACAAATAATTCATTGTGAATCATGTGAGATCAAAACAAATTTAATTTCAATGGTATTTCGCTATTCGCTTTAATTTGATAAATCATATAACCATTGTAGTTCTTGGAAGTATGTAAACAAGGTTTGTTGCACAAGTCTAATTTCTATATATTGTTATATGGGTTGTTTGATCTAGAATTTTCACTCAACTTGTTGGAGTAGCAATCAAAGAGTTAAGCATTGTCAAAATATTTAATTTTTCTTAATGAATTTTAGTGATCTAGTTTGAACATTATGAGCATTTCTCAAATGTTAACTTGAGTTGGGTTCTTCTAATCCTTTACATGATTTCCAGAAGACTAAGTGCAAATCTATTTTCACCATGTCAATTTGGGAATTAGAGGTAATTGTAGAGCTACTTCCTGATCACCTTAATCTAAAGGAAGAATTGATTCGTGTGAAGCTATCTTTAGCATTCTATAACTGGCTTAATGAAATTACCATTGGGCTGTTAACCTCTTAAGAATAAAATGAAAACAAAGTAAGTATATCAAGAACATCAAAATTAAATTAAATTACAATATAATAATTAAGAAAAATTATTAGTAAACAAAAGGACATAAAGAATATCAAAGGTTGAATCAAAGTATATAAGATAGATAAAAGGTTAATTTTGAATGCATATTTTTATTTTATTGAAACCAAAAGTCAAGAGTTCCTAAAAGCCAAAATCTTATATGTTTCAATACCATTTTTTCAAGTTTACATACAATAATCAAAGATAAGAATATTATTTTGATTTATTTGATAATGATTGATAAGGATTCGAGTTTAGTATAACCTTTAAATTCTTGATAGTAAATAAACATCCCTCAATTAGCATTTCTTTGTACTTAATTATATGAGACTTTCAAATAGTATCATGCATTAGATATTCTTATATAATATTAATAAAATACTATTCATATATTTTAAAAAAATGTAGTGAAAATGAATTAAGGTATATCAAACTTTATTTATAATTTACCTTCTCATTGATAAGAATCAACTTCAAAAAATATCAATTCAAGATTATTTTCAGTAGTAAAAGCTTTCACATTCAACATGTTCGCTCCTTAATACTTCAATGCTCTTTATTAGTATTAAGATTTGAAAGTAAATAATATGTCATATGTATTAAGTAAATATTCAATAGGTTTAAAAGTAATAAATCATGAAAAAATTATTTTCATTATGCACTTATATATACATATATATAAACATAAATATAAGAAGAATATCAAAGGTTACAATATGTAGCCTCATCCCTATATAGTCTCAGGATCCCTTCTTTTCGAGTGTGGGATCAGTTTATTCATGTGTCTGTCTGCTTAGAAGTCTGCCAAGAGCCGATCCTTGTCCATGCTCTCTTTAGCACCGACATCCACTCCCCACCCTCATCAACCTCAAGTGTCACATGCCCACAAGCTTCCACTTGGTTCGTTCTTAAACCACACTATATTAGGAGAGGTCCCGACTCTAATACAAAACTATAACAGTCTGGTTTGACGACTGCCTTTGTAACCCAACACGAGACCTTTCTAATATGCTTTATCCTCACTCACATGCTTCTCAAGGAAACTTTTCAAGAGGTCACCTATCCTATAATTGCTCCAGACCAAGCATGCTTAACCATGGAATTCTTATGAAATGAGCATAAAAAAGGTAGGTATTGGGTGTCGAAACTATCAAATTAATTCATACTTTCCATGTAGAAAATTAACAATATTTGCAGTAGTGGAAGAAGGGTCGATCCCATAGGGATGGGAAGATCCTTCCGATTCTTTGCGTAAAAAAAATAAAATAAAAAAAATAAAAATATTTTATAAATCAGAGAAAAATAAATAAAGTAAAAATCAAAATTTTGATTGAAGGAAAATTTATATTTGAGAAATTTCCCAACCGAAAAGCCACAAGTAATTCATTGAAAAATCATGATCATTGATTCATAAATCGTCTAATGGTAAAACCACTAAGCAGGTTAAAGTATGTCAAAATACAGCCTCGCACGTACCAATTTTTCCTTATTTGTAAAACAACCAAGAACCAGCTCTCTACAATTGTTCCAGTTCCCGGATAGACATTGTAGAACCAGCTCTCACTTAGTCTTCCAGAAACCACATTAAGGACTAGAAAAACCTGACTCAGATTAACACTTAAGAACCAGCTCCACCATGTTCAAACCAGATCGTCAAAATTCACAAAATAATTAAACCTTAATTTAGCTGAATAATATTTTGATTGCTACTCTAGTAAGTCGAGAGACAATTCTGGATCAACACAACTTGCATAGCAATATATTATAATCGAACACATGGGATGAGCTCTTTTTGCACATATCTGAAGATAATAATGGTTCTATGAAAAATAGAATTAAGGCGAATAGCAATTTACCATTAGAATTAAAAACATTTAGATCTCACATAACTTCAATAAATTACTTTGTGTTGCTTCCGATTAGGAATTAAGAAATTCCTAGCCAAGCATCATAGGCATAACACAAAAATAAAACATAAAGAAAAATAAAGAAAATAATAAATGGAAATAAAAGATGAAAGAACAATTAAATTGATTTGCCAATTCTCTAGTTAATTCCTCTTCCATAATAGGAACAAATCCTCTTATTTATAGAAGTGAGAAAATAAATATTAAAATAAATAAATAAATCCTAAGATAATAATTCTATCTTTTGTTCACTTATCTAATCTGATTTTAAAATAGAAATACAAAATTCAAAACTTGAAATCTCGGCTGACAGTCTTTTGTGTAATTTGCTCTTCTTGTGCCCACAAGCTCAGATCATAAGTACCTGATTCCTGGCTTCTGATCAAAAATGAGATAAAAATGTTGTTTTAACCATCTTTTTATTTTTCACTATTTTTACCTATAAATTACAAAAACAAGACCAAGTCAACTGTTCTAGTCAAATTACGAACATAAAATAGACCATTTTTACTATGAAAAACATGTAATTTGGTGCTTCATCATATACCCCCACACTTGAACAATGCTTGCCCTCAAGCATTCTCAATCCCTTCCTCTAAACAAAATCCAAAAACCAATTCATCAAAGCAACTAAAGTCAAGGAAATAACAATCATTCTCAGCATTCGAGCACATCCAACTCATCAAAATAGTTTAGCAATTCAACATTCATAGCAGAAATCTTAAGGTTTCAGCAAACAAAATGATGCACAACCATTTATAATTCATGTCCAAGCAACATATTTTTCACAAGTAGACATATGCTTAGGATAATCACAGTTGTTGCCAAGCTCCAAGTACCCTATTTTAATACAATTCAGTATAACCATTTTTTTCAAAAATTTAAAGCTTGTAGGAACTTTTGACAATTCGAGATCTAATTGGCCCTAAAGGGGGGTTACACTCCCATTACTAACAGCTTCATACATAAAAAATAGCTTAAGGAGCATTAGGTCTGACCCACCTAACCCAATTAGCAAAGGTAAATGTATTAGTTCCTTTTTGAAAATGTGCTTATGTTTGAATTTCTATACGACCTATAAACGGGTCAAATTCTCCCAACACCGATGGCTCCGTACACAAGGCGCTTAAGGAGTCCGAGTGTCGTACCACCCAAACCAGCCGATGTTGGTATTACACATACTTTATTCATTTTTATTTTTTTTTGTTTTCCTGGTTTGCACATAATTTTAAGATAAAGGATACTTGGTACAAAAAGAATTAAACTATACATATATCCATAAGTTAGTCATACAATTTTTCATTTTAAGGCATAGCATCATATTGCAGCTAATAACTCAAAATTTCCATCAGTCATGCCTCAAGCTAAACCATTTCTCAGAATTGATCATACCCAAAATGCTGATCTTGACAATAAATCCCAATCATCAAGTCATAATGGAAAATTAGTTAACAGAATTTTGAGAAAAGAAGGTAGAAAATAACTTGCTTACAAAGAATTTAAACAGAGTGTGCAAAAATTTTTAAAATTTTGATCAAACAACCAAATAACATCAAAATATGGTCTACAAAAATAACTCAATGCAGCAGCACAATAAACATACTAACACATCCCCCCACACTTAAATAACATTGTCCCAATGTGAGATAATTAGGTATCAATAAATCAGGAAAAACAAGGCAAAAAGTTTAGGTATTGTCTGATTTTTATCAAGCTGTAGGAGGTCTACTACTATATTCCCCAGTGACAGACAAAGCTTTGGGACATCTCGCAACTTAGGTAGCAGTAAATTGCTAATTAATTCTACAAAAGTTGCTAGGAGGACGATGGAACATGGGTGTTCTGCTGCTGAAGATTCTGTTAGTTAACCTGATGATAAATCTACATTTCTTCAAGTAATCAAACTAACCACATCTAGAAATAAATTAAACAACTTATGCAGCTGATGGGAAGCAAATATTAAATAGTTGTAACCAAATGACTAAATGGGAAACAACACATTCTCAAATCAAGTGCTTAAAAATTGCTAAAACTGATTAAATCGAGAAGCAATAAAACAGCCTAGATTTTCCTTTCTCAACAATGCACCTTAAACAAAGTAATTCTACCTCTACGTCATATCACATAAATTATTTCTGCAGAAAAAAAAACCCAATAAATCAGATATTCTTAACAATGGCTCTGCAAATATAATTTACAGGTAGAATTAAAATCATTTTTTTTCTAAGGACATGCACATCATCATCAAAAGCAACCAGAAATTCTCAACGCCCAATCCAGAAATCAATAGAAACATAAATTAATTAAACCCAATAACAACATTAAACGTATTCTTAAAATATGAAAAATTATTTAACATCAATCAGTCAGCTCATACAAAATTCAATTTCTATTCTTTTAAAAATGTGGCATAAAAGAAAATCCATATACCAACTCATAAACACATCAGATATCAAAGAATTATTCTTAGTCAATTTTCTCAATTAATTATCCATAATTTAAGAATCAATTTCCAGCAGTAGAAAGAAGAAATTGTACCTAGAAATTCCTTAAATTAAAAACTTTATTAAACCTGGATTCTTGAAAATTTCAAATGCCCATGGAAAAAATTGGTAGAATAATTCTTCACCCATGATTGTAGTCTTGCGATAATTGATGCTTCTTTCGTTGGCTCTCCAATGGCTTTCTCTATTTGTTCCAGTAATAATTTTTCATGGTCAGCTTGTGTGAAACTCGCATGATCCTCATTAGTGTTTTTGATTTCATCATCTATAATGGAGATGGTAACCATGGATGACCAAATTGATCTTTCCCTTCCTAGTGAGTGTGATATGAATCCCTAGTTTTCCAATTTAGGGGAAAGCTTTGGGAAAAAGTTGAGAGCTTTTGAGAGGAAGGGTCCCTACAAGGTAAAAGAGAAAATATTAAATAAATACCCATTTACCCATTAATACCTTAATTTAAAGAGGAGAAAATGTAAAATAAAAGAAAATAAAAATCTTCCTCTTTGGCAATAAAAAGATGCGTTTTAACCAAAGACTCCTAGCTCATTCCTTCATTTCTTTTCTGCAACCAAGAAGAGGAAATAAAATCAGATTAAAATATGTGAAATCTAAAAGGTAGAAGATGACTTCTATAACTAATATGACTGACTCAAAAATGAAATACTACCTTACGGGTCTACCTTATGGGCATAACAAATAACGAAACGAACATAATGGAAAAACAAACTTAGTTCTAGCTTTAAGTCCCAGCTCGACTCCTTATTCTTCTTGTCTTTTTCTTTACCCAAAGATTTAACTCCTGTGCCTTGTATGGTTCTTTGAATGGCTTATGATATTGTAACCAAGGTTTCATTTTGTTTGTCACACCCACATTAGAGAGCCTGGCTATTTTGTACTACGAATGTGTATGACTAATAGGATGTATATAAATATATATGTATTGATGTGTTTGATGATTAAGATGTGATGTTGGTTACCTGAATATACATGTCCTTGAGAATGCGTATGTATGAACATACTGCTGTTGAGTGTAACAATAAGGTGAGGTGATATTATACCCTTGATGTATGTGCTATGTATTGATGTTGGAAAGGGGGGGTTGCCACCTTATTGAGATTACTCGGTAGTAGAAGAGCTAGACACTGTAGGTAGCATGTAGTGGTTGAGGTATTAGAAGTGTTTATGCTTGAATTGTGACTTAGGTGCTTTGGGAATGAGGGTAGAAAGGGTTATAGGTGGAAGAATGATGGTGGTACAGACGTACGAGATATCGTACGGGCATACCAAATAGGGGAGATGAGGGGTCTTAGGCTCTTGGAGGCCGTACGGGCGTACCACAGGGTTGTCCAGCACGTGTGCTTGCAAGAAATTGAGTTTTTAGGTGGATTATGGACGTACAGGCGTACTAAATATGGTACAAGTGTACCATCCCTCGTAGGAGTTTTTTCTTGTCAGGGTATTTTGGTCGATACGGGCGTACCAATAGTTGTACGGCCGTACGCGATTAAAGTTGACCAGTCAATGGATAAGTATTAAGGTTTTTCTTAGTTTTCTATCACCTTTATCTTTCTTAAACCCTCCCAAATATTAGAATCAGAGTTCCTAAGTACCAAGGAAGCGTGAGAGCTGAAAGTTGATAATAGTGGTCAACAGTAACGGGATTATGGGATTGCAGTGGAAGTCCTATTGTTAACAGGTTTATGCTAGATGCGTTTCTTTGTATGAGGTTTATGTTAGGCATGAGTTTCTTTATCTTAAAACTTAAGGAAGGTCTGAAAATGATGTATTACGTTGATGTTTATGCTTGATATGCTATGACTTGATGCTTTCCTATGCTTCATGATGGTAAGGTTCATGATATAAGGGAATGGATGCATAGTTTTATGTTATGCTATGTTGGTATGGCTTTATGATGGAACGGATGTATATCCTATCATGGTATGAAGCTAAAGTGCATGAAAATATATTCATGGCATGCATGGTGATGAAGGAAGGAAGGATAAGAAAGAAAAGAAAGAAAAAGTGATGAGGGCAGAGTTAAGCTCTGGGCATACTGGGTCAAAAGGATAATGATGGGATTCCTTTAAGGAATCATTTAGATTTATACCCTCCTTAAGGGAGATGAGTCTCGAGACCTACAGTAGGAAATGGGTGCAAGCACCATACAGTTAAATGCCCTCCTTCGAGAGATGAGTACCGGTACCTACAGGGACCCAATATGTACGAAAGGAGATGTGCACAATTACAGAAAACAAGAGTGAATGTAAGAAATGAGGAAAAGGGAGTACATAGAGCATGACTGTACTTGCATTGTATGTTTTGGAAATGTATTCTATGATGATATGACTTATGTCAATACTAGTGATTGCAATG
>CANYBF011398055.1:0-10464 GCA_948192965.1 Dalechampia spathulata | reverse complement strand
TATGGCATACGGTATATGCATGGCATGCATAGTAGTATGTGCATGTGTCATGTGACATGGCATGTGACATGAATGACATAAATATTTAGGCAAATATAAATCATCCACGATCAAAAATAATAAAGGCCGGGGAAAGGGAATTGAGGAAATTAGGGGATACCGATAGGAGATAGGGGATTATTATAGACTGAATAAATCTTATCCTATTAAAAATATTCCTCGCATACATAAATTCCTGGGTATTAAGTAATATCACCTTTTCCCCTCGAGTTGCACTATCCAAGAATGGATTAATATCAAAATAAACAAATAAATTCATTAGTAGCAAATGAATTTTAGATTTAATTGACTAGTCCAATACCATTTAAAAGTATGAACCAAGAGTCAAAATCCAGCAATTATTAGGCAATAATTGAAATAATAAACACAAGCCATATCATGAAAATTCATTTTAATAAAAATAATTTTAAGTAAAATTATTTTATTTGATCATGGAAAAATTAATTGGGAGTGCTAACATCACTTGGAATAATTTCGAGATAGCCCCTCAACCAATTAAAATCCAATCCTATCAAAAAATTGCATTTATATGATCAAAAATTGCATTTTATCGTAAAAATTAATTTTGAGGTCAAAATTAATTAAGTGTAATTATTTTATGACTTTTCCAGAATATTTGAGCCACTGTAAAGCATCAAATACCACTGGATATGTCAAAAATACAGCGAAATATGGTCCAAAAAATAGTTTTTTTGGAAAAACGTGAGGGATGTGTGTCGTGTATCAAGTGATGTGCGCCACACATTGACTGTGTGTGGCGTACATCCCATGATGTGTGGTGCACATCAGAGACCGATCTACAAGAAAATTAAATCTGTCAATACAGAAATAAACTACAGACAAAATCCAGCAACTTTAATGAAGACAGTACCTCATTTTGAGCACGAATCGACCTTTGGTTCATCAAACCAAACAATTAATTGAGCAATTAATTGAAATAAATGATTTTAAAGCCAAAATCAAGTAGATCTGAACAATATTTGATAGATCCAGAACCCCAATTTCATGGAAAAGCTACTGGAGTCGCTGGAAAAATCAGATCGGAAAGCAGTTCAGGCGAAAATTGGGTTTTTCTGTGAAAATTGAGGCCTATGTGCGCCACACATTGACTATGTGTGGCACACATGGGCATATGTGTGGCATACATGACAGAGAAAACAGAAGGAAAACCAAAAATTTTTCAGCAGAAACCCTAGATCCAACCCCGATCTAGGTATATCGGACCTGAAAATGGGTTTTGCTTCGTGGATTTGCATCCAAATCAAGAAAAATAATTTTAAAGCTAAAATTATTTAAAATCCAGCAAGTATTTGGTAGATCCAAGACATTTAAGGCATGAGGAAGCCTTAAACATCACTCAAATAGCCAGATCGGGTGAAAAATTGAGTGAAAACGGGAGAAAAATGGCCTTTTCTGGAAAATTTTGGGGTGATGTGCGCAACACATTACCCTATGTGTGCCACACATAGACTGTGTGTGGCACACATGAGGTGATGTGCGCAGCACATCCCCCCAGCAAATAGTGACAGAAACAAAAAAATTAAAGAAAAGAAGGAATTTTACCTTATTCCGGCCGGATTTTCTTCTTGATCTTGCTTCTTTTCAAGTGTAGGGAACCTAACTAAGCCAGATTTGTCACTAAATCCAAGTAATTTAATTAATTAGGGGCCTAATTAATTATGGAGTGATTTTGGTAGAGTTTTGGGTGCCTATTGAGGTAAATTTCGGATCCCCTTTAGATGACCCCTAGCTCTATATTTATAGAGCAAATTTTAGACGTGGCAATTTTGTAATTTTTGCCCAGATTTGAAAATTTTCAAAGGCAATGTGCGCCACACATCATGTGATGTGCACCACACATTGCTAATGTGCTGCGCACATCACCGTTTGACCCATCATGTGGGGCCCACTGTGGTCACTTCTAGGATGTGCCCCAAAGCCTATAAGCGTTATTCGACATTAGGAACAACTTTGTAGAAGAAAGGTTTTCCAAATTCGGTCCCGAGAAGGCTCCCGACCAAACGTCTTCTCTATGCAACGTGCGGTGCACATAGGGTGATGTGCACCGCACATTGCATTTTTACCCTATGCGCGCCGACTTGTACGGGTAAAACTAGATGCGTGCCTTATGTCAACTGAAGTGCAATCAACATTCTGAGAAACTTTGCAGTTATAAATTTTCTCAAATTCGGCCCCGAACATTAAGTTTTGGCTAATGGGCCCATTTTAGGGTTTGCGACCCTATTTCGGCCCAAAATGGCATTCGGTGTGCCAGAAGGTCGTTTCTTGCGTAGGTATCAGCGGATATGTGTTCTACACGTCAAGAATATTCAGATTGGTGAATTTGAGTGGTGGGCCCATATGGGTACTATTCATAATGAATAGTACCCTTATGGGCCCCACAACATAAAAGGGCCTGGAAAGTGGCAAATAGCATGCCAAGCATTTCTTCTCAAGTAAGGCAGCACATAGGATGCGTTCTATGCGTACAAAATATATCAAAGTGGACTATAGTGGGAAGCGGCCCCACTAGTGTGTTAGCGAGCCCCACAATACGGTGAGCATAAAAATGTGGCATTCAGGATGCCACGGGGTATGCTTTGTGTAATGCAGCAGCGGAATGTATTCTGTAAGTACAGAATACACAAAATAGGCTAATTAGGGAAAGCAGGCCCCACCTGCATACTATTCATAGTGAATAGTGACCTAGATTCAAAATGCAATATTTTGTATTCTGTGTATCCTACCATGCGTAGGTAGGTGTGAAATGTATTATGTAAGTACAGAATACACATAGTAGCTAGTAGAAGCTGCGGGCTCCACTAATGTCCTAGGTAGGCCCCATAGCGTAGTGGGCCTAGAAGATGGCATTTACGATGCCAAGCGTTGTTCCTTGCATAAGGCAACTGGAAAATGCATTTTGTAAGTACAAAATACACAGAATAAGTTAATCAGGGGCAACGGTCCCTGCTATTGCCTGAGTGGGCCCAGAAGATGGCATTTGCGATGCCAAGTGTTGTGCCTTGCGTAAGGCGACTGGAAGATGTATTCTGTAAGTACAGAATACACATAATAGGTTATTAGGGGTTGCGGCCCTGCTATTTCCTAGTGGGCCCCACCTATGCACTATTCATAGTGAATAGTTCCTAGGGCCAAAAATGTAATACTTTGCATTTCAACTGTTTTGCCTATGTAGGCAACAGTGAAGTGTGTTCTATATGTACAGAACACTCAGAATAAGTGGCGGGTCCTGCCAGGCGCCATGGTGGGCCCCGCCAGTTCTAAGGTGTTTTGTGCACCAGAATACACAGAGGAAGACACAGAGGCCTATGTACATAATCGGGGTCGATATCGGGGATTAAATCCTAGCCAAATCAACAGAAACCCGAAATTGCACAAGTGTGAAAAGTCAGGGTCAATAGTTTGCCCCCTGATTAGAACCATTTTGAGGCGATACGTGCTTAAGTCATCAAAATACTATCTGATCATAACATGACTTTTCATAAGGAGTAGGAAGCGTACCTGACTCGTAGGGGTGCTCATGTTAAGGCTTAGATCCCAATTCTATCACTAGGAGCCGGTGCTTGGGCTGGAAGACCAATGCTGCTCTAATAATCCTAATTTTGCCAATGGGAGCCCGATGCTTAGGCTAGATGATCAAGGCTGATCGATGGTCCCCAATGGGACTTGATGGCAACGTCGTGAGTTAATCATCTGGAGCTGGCACCCAGATGCCTATGCATTAGGATTTGAGAACCAAAAGCTTAGTTCTGTGATCACAGTTAGATCGTGTGGTCAACTGCGGGACCTGGATGACCATCTACTGGGTCTATTCTCGTGCCATCATATAAATGTCAAATATCTCTAAAACGGCTTTCAGGATCCTCTGCTGGGTCTCTGATATTTCTGGTCGATGGTTTTGACCAGTACAAGTACCCCAGCTTCACTGTTGGGGGCCCGACATTCAGGCTATTCCAGTCAAGGCTGACTGGTGGTCATTGCGAGACCGATGGCTTCCTTGCGAGTAACTCATTTGAAGTCAGCATTCAGATGCCTATGCGTTAGGATTTAGCAGTCAAGGGCTTGACTTGATGATCTCTGCTGGATCGGGCGGTTCTACAGCGGAACTAGAGGCGACCTTCTACTGGGTCTGGGTAATCAACCATCAGATCTTGTTCTCGTGCCATCAAATAAGTGTTGACTGTCTCCAAAGCCTGCATCTGGGACCCTCTGTCAGAATGCAACACTATCCGATCAATGGCTTGACCAGAAGTCAAAGGCTTGATTGCTTTTGATCGTCTGCTGGATCAATTTCCTGTCTTTGCCAGACACAGGAGAACAATTCGTTAGTGAAATTGGTATTGAAATGGTTCAGGAAAAATACCTGAATTTTTGAGTATCAGTCTGTTGCAGTCTGACTGAATTTCTGGATTTTTCACACGCTGCATCTTGTGAAAATTGAGCTTGACGAAGCAAACAACCTCAAAAAATTCTGAAATTTTTACCAAAGGCCTAATTCCTCATGTGTATCTTAGTGGGACCCAAGAGCACATTAGTAGGAGTACACAGTGCCAGGCATATGTTTAGCAAAAATCGCTACATACGGCGTGCGTTCCACGCTGTGTGTTGTGTATTTGTGGTGAGTACCTATTATAAATGCAAGTGCATGGAAATGCATGGATGCATGCTTTATATGCCTATATGCTCATGTTTATAGATGAGTAGGCAGTTGGAGCGAGAGGAGCAAGGTTGCTATGCTTGGATGATAGAGCAGATGGGATGTGAGGTCGCCTGGTTGACAGCGCGTCTGTTGTGCTACAATATTAAGATCCTGGATGCCCCCAGTCCTGATGATCACTCTGGGGAGAATGATGTATAGAGATGATGCAACGTCAGACTCTTGTATGCATGATGTCAGAATTATGTAACTCTGTATTAGAGTAGAATCATGTGTTACAGACTAGCAATTGTATGCCTAGTATGTTAGGGTTGTTGCGTACCAACTGTGTGAATAGTCAAAAGCTTGAACTGTGTAACTTTTGGATTTATTAGTGGAATCCAATGTTGTTTGCCGCTTATAAATACACCATACGTTTTGGTTTATTGGTAAAATATAACTCATCTACTTTTCTTTGCATAAATTAGATATACAATGACTCAGCAATCACTATCTCCCTTCTGCGCTCTTTCCCGTCGTTAGGGAAATGATGAGTGGAGTCAATTGGGTGAGATCGAGCTTTAATATTTGAGAACCTTCCAGCAGGTCTTAATTAATCATGCTTTTCTGTACACTACTGTGCAGTTCTGGGATCCGGAGGTTCACGTATTCCGGTTCAGGCATGTAGAGTTATATCCAATGTACGAGGAGTTTGCTGCCATCCTTGGGGTTACCTGTAGCATGACGGCGATGCTGATAGTACCGGTGCCTGTTGAAGATGCGTTCTCATATCTAGTCAGGGCTTTTGACGTGAGTCCACTAGAGGTGGGATCTCTTTTGACTACAGATGGCTCTGTAAATCTCGTTGCCCTTTTCCGACTGTGCAGTCAGAAATCTATAGAAGACCCATCATGGCTGAGGGTGACTGGATTTGGACTGTTAGCACAGTTCCTATTTGTTGATCCATCTGGTCACAAAGATTTACTGATCGGGCCCATAATAGACCAGATTATGGAGGGTCAGACCCCTTTTCCCATGATCATTACGGAGATGATCCTTGGTCTGGATAAAATGAAGTGTGGACAGTCTGAGCGCTTCAGTGGCAGTTTGCTTCTTTTACAGCTGAGAATTCTAAGCCGCCTTTGTAGGTTTTCAACTTAGAAAAATTACATTTTGCCCTAATTTTTGCATGAGTCACCTTTTGTAAGGTTTTCAGCTCATCGAGTTTTTATTTTGCTTTCAAACCCTAATTTTTGCCTGAACTACCCCCTTGGGTTTTCAGCTCAGTGGGTCACTCTAACTTTTGCCTGAGCAGCCTTTTACAAGGTTTTCAACTCAACGAGCTTTTATTTTTATTTTCTTTTATTACAGATATGGCTTAAAGAGAAGCTCGGAATCCTGGCGCTGCCAGCAGGGGACCCGTAAAGATATCTCCCTCATAGCCACATGCGGAGGGGCTATGCCTTTGGTGAGGTAAGGACGATATCATTCCAAGGCTGGATTGAATGGATGGGGACTCAAACTGAGAGTGAGATCAAGTGGAGCTGTCCCTTGTGGCGCATACAGCATGTGACTGTAATGACCTACATAGATTGCATCCCACTACCGGGATTCAGGCGTTGCATGCACTACAGTCCTGCTAGGATCTATCATCAGTTTGGCCAGCAACAGACCATACCTCAGCTGACGGAGTTTGAGGAAGGCATGCTGGTGCTTCGCTTCATGGAGCATGTGGACAGGACTTGGCCTCGCCGTCGGATAGTGTTGGTGGAGATTCCCGGAGTTGGACCTGCCACCGATGATGAGTACAAGCTGTGGGTGTTACGCCAAGCTTGAATCCTGGACTATAAGATATTGTTAAGCAATAATTTGTAATAAAGGATGATAACGCTTTGTGTTTGCAACTAGTATTACTTAAGGCCAAGTTTATGAACATGCATTCCATTTGCATTAATGAGATTAAAACATTTACACAAAAATGTTAAAACTAACACAGAAGTTCCAGATGTGCATCAGACTCAACCTCTGTTATTGACCAGCCTCGTGCGAGATTTTTTTATCAACTATTTTAATGCTCTCATTTTGCTTTTAAGAGCTCTAACTTTTACATGAGTTGCCCGAGAGGATTTCAACTCATCGAGCAAATATTTTATGTTTGCTTTAATTTTTGCGTGAGCCGCCTATACAGGTTTTCAGCTCACCAGGCTTTTCAGTTTTATTTTGCTATTTTCCTTTTGCCTTTTACTCTAGACAAAATATTTCTTCAGCCGGTCAAGGTTGACAGGTTCTGAGAACTCGTTACCCTCCAAATCTGAGATGCGAATAGCGCCTTTTGAGAGGATTTTCTTAACTAGGAATGGGCCTTCCCAGTTAGGCCTGAACTTTCCGCGAGGATCATGGATAGCTAGTCTGACTTGCTTCAGAACTATATCGCCTTCCTGTATGGTTACAGGTTTAACCTTTCTATTGAATGCATTAGCCATGCGCTTCTTGTAAAGCTGTAGGTGATAGAGAGACTTCAGCCGTTTCTCATCAATAGTGACCAGCTGCTTATACCTGGCCCTTTTCCATTCAGCTTCTGGCAACTGAGATTCTAGAATGACCCGAAGTGATTTCAGCTCCACTTCAATTGGCAATACGGCTTCTGTCCTATAAACCAGAGAGTAGGGAGTAGCACCCGTAGGACTCCTTATAGTGGTTTTGTAACCCCATAAGGTAAATAGCAACTGCTTGTGCCAGTCTCTGTAGGTCTGTATCATTTTGGCTAAGATGTGCTTGATGGTCTTGTTAGCTGCTTCGACCGCCCCATTAGCTTGAGGGCGATATGGAGAGGATCGATGGTGCTCAATCCCATATTTTTCCAGCAAGTCTGCAACTTGGGCTTGGAATTGTACTCCGCTATCTCACACCTGATGATGCGGCACCCCATATCGGCATATAAGATTCTTCTCTATAAACTTGGCAACCTGTCTTGCCCCTAGTTTACCATAGGATTCTGCCTCCACCCATTTAGAGAAGTAATCAACAGCTACCAGTATGTACCGATGTCCGTTAGATGCGTTGGGATGAATCTCACCCATGATGTCAATTCCCCAAGCTGAGAATGGCCAAGGCGTTGTCAAATTCTACAATTTGATCGGTGGTAGATGACTCAGGTCTCCATGAATCTAGCATTCATGACATCTCCGTACAAACTGTATGAAGTCAATCTCCATAGTGAGCCAGAAGCATCCTTACCGTAGGATTTTTCTGTAAAGCATGAACCCATTCATGTAGGGCCCGCATACACCAGCGTGTACTATTTCCATGACTGACTCGATTTCTTTCCCTGATATGCATCGAAGCTATAAATCATCTGCGGTTCTTCTATAGAGAACACCCTGGTACCATGTGAAATTGGCTGCCAATCTGCGTAGAGCTAGCTTATCAGTTCTGTTGGCTTCTTTCTGGGTAAGTTCCAGTCTTTAGAAGATTCATGATATCAGTGTACCATGGGATTTCATCTGATGGGTTTAGCGTCACAACCTGTTCCCCAAAATAGTAAGGGATCATTGACTGCTCAATAATCACAGGCTGAGCTTGACACTGCGGTTGCTCTCAAACCCAAGCCAGTGTATCCAAAGCATCGACCATCTGATTCTCCTCACGCGGCATGTGAATAAATTGACAGTAGCTGAAATTGCTGACCATGAGCTTCATGTATTTAGCATAAGGCTTGAGCCTTTCCTCTTTGACTTCCCACTCCATCATGGATTGGTGAATGACCAGCATCGAATCATAAAATACCTGTACATCCGGGGCACCGACCATTAACAATGCTTCTAGCCCAAAGAGACATGCTTCATACTCAGCCATATTGTTAGTGACTAAGAAGCTTAGCTGCTTCGAAAGCATTATTAGTTCACCTTCAGGAGTGATTAGCACAACTCCTACACCTGCACCTCTTTTGTTGACCGCGTTGTCAAATGCAACTGCCATTTCTAGACATCAACTGCCCCCAAGTGCTCATTTGGGAAGTCCAGTTCAAAAGTCTCAGAGTCATCCATCGGCCTGGATGCTAAGAATTTGGCAATTGCTCTGCCCTTGATCACCTTAGTAATGACATACTGCACATCAAACTCTGACAATAGGATCAACCACCTTGAGAGTTTTCCTACTAGCGAAGGAGCAGCATACAAATACTTCATAGGATCAACCTTGGAGTTGCCTGTATTTGGTATGACTGGAAGTAATGTTTGAGTTTCTTAGTGACCCATACCATAGCCATGCATAGCTTCTCAACAGTGCTATATTTGCACTCTGTCGACAGCAGCTTCTTACTCAGGTAGTAGACAGCATGTTTGACCCCGGCATCATTCTCTTGAGCCATCATAGCACCCACTGACTCCTCTTCTAAGGCTAGATAAAGTAGCAATGGTTTTCCCAGCCAAGGTGGTTGTAGAATCGATGGGTTGGAGAGATAGTGCTTTACCCTCTCAAATGCAAACTGACAATTCTCATCCCAAACCATAGGCTGGTTCTTTCTCAGAAGTTTGAAGATAGGCTCACACATGGTAGTGAGCTTGGTGATGAATCTGCTAATGTACTGGAGCTGTCCCAAGAATCCCCTAACTGCTGTCTCAGTTCTGCTAATAGGCATCTCAATGATTGACTTTGCTTTGTCAGGATCCACCTCGATACCCCTCTGACTGACGATGTGGCCCAATAGCTTGTTGGACGTTACCCTAAAAGTGCACTTCTTCGGATTCAGCCTGAGTTCATATTTCTCGATGCGTATGAGGAATCTGTCAAGAGCAGCTGTATGTTCTCCTCTGGTATGAGACTTCACCATCATATCATCCATATAGACTTTGACTTCTTTATGGATCAAATCATGCAACAGCATTATCGCAGCCCGTTGGTAGGTAGCACCTGCATTTTTCAAGCCAAAGGGCATGACCTTGTAATAGTAGGTCCCCCACCCTATAATGAAAGCTATCTTCACCTTGTCTGTAACTGCCATCAGGATTTGGTTGTATCCAGAGAATCCATCAGCGAATAAATACATAGCGCTAGCGGCTGCGCTATCGACCAGCACATCGATGTGAGGTAAAGGAAAGTCATCCTTTGGACATATTTAGTTCAGATCCCGGTAGTCTATGCAGACTTTGACCCTGCCGTCTTTCTTGGGAACCAGAATCACATTGGCTAACCATTATGGATAGTCAACCACTTCAAGGAATTTAGCATCCAATTGCTTTTGGACATCTTCCTTAACCTTCTATGCCAACTTTGGTCGGAGGTGTCGTAGCTTCTATTTGACTGGCTTGAACCCCAGCTTGGTAGGAATTCTGTGTTCTATGATGGATCTGTCGACACCCGGCATGTCTTCATAGCCTAGAGTAAAGGCTTTTATGTGCTTTTTCAGTGCACTGATTATTTGGTAGCGGGTTTGTCTTAGTAGATCAGGGATTCTGGCAATCCTTTCCAACCTTATACCTCCACGAGAATTGGTAAATTCAATTTCTCCTATCCTAGGTAGGGATACTAACCCAGAGTTACACTGGGAACTCAAGGTGCGATTCTCTCGAATAAGGCAAGGGAATGGTTTGATCACTACCCGATCATATGAGGGATTACAACGAAAACCCGACAGTATTTCGGCCTAACCATATTGCAATAATAAGCGAATGCCGATGGAATTGGCATGAGGTTGTGTAACCATATGGAATCATGAAAGGATTCCAACTCTTAGCAGAGCAATACAG
>CANYBF011397908.1:0-15035 GCA_948192965.1 Dalechampia spathulata | reverse complement strand
TGACTAGCACTCATGCTATGGGTCGGTTAGACCAATCCGGAACCATCCGGTGGTGACTCCCTTGCGACTCTTTTGAGTCCGTATCATTCCCTAAGGGAACCCCTTAGGAAGACTGCGCTTTCGCTCCAAGTGCGGTCCCCGATCCGTGACTTTCGTAAGCCTCGCTCTGGGCCCCAGCAGAAACTGGCGCTCACAGTCACCTATCCTAAAAATTACTCCAAGCCAAGCACATTTAACTATGAAGTATTTTATGGAATGGGCACTGAAAAGGTAGATGCAACTTAATAAAAACATTAACATTCATGTAAAAATAAATCACAATTATGTATAAACAAATAATTCATGCCATAGGCAAAACGTGTTGAAAATAATAATCATTTAGTAAAATCATACAAAATATTTTCATTAGACTTTCAAAATCCTTAGTGATACCGTGATATATATACATATGACATTTATGTTACAATCATTTTACTGCCAAAATAAAATAGGAGAAAGTTGCACAAATAAAAAGGTTGTAGGAGTGCATATGGAAGTTTGGATTCTCTACCAAAATGTCTAGCTAAACCTCTAAACCAACTACTGATACCATTAACCCTCGTACTCCTCTGTGTCACTAGTGCTTGCATTCATCAAATGACAAACGTTGAGAAAAATCTCAGTGATGCTAGTAAAAATGATTATAGGTAGTATAAAGAGCAATCATTATCATATAAAATAGGTTATATCAAAGTTAATCATATATGTACCTCATAATGCTCTTTACTTACCATCTTGTCATATAACATCATATATTTGCAATTAAGCATAATATAGCTTTAAAACATTCAATAGTAATATTTCACACAGTAATTCCATCAATAGAACATGTGATAAGTGATAGAATAGGCTATTAAGAATGTAATGATGATTTGCACTCTCCCTCTATTTTTCTTGTATCAGTTCCTTTATCATTGTGATCATGCACAATCCCATACTAGGTCTAATGTACTGGTACCTCTGATTACCATAGGAACATGTTGTATTTATATACATACAACTCCATATAATAATCCAACTATGTGACCCAATATGTGCCTTTAACAACCTCTATTAAACTCTATAACCATCTTTACCTTATGCCGTCACATTATCATGTCATGTTATAGTTATGTAGAAATGTATGAATGTAAGTGTTATGATGCATATGTATGTATAATATAGTGCTATGAACATTTAATAAGTCATACACATTCACATTTTCATAAGAAGTTCCTTAAAAGACCAATCATTAGTCAAGGAACACTAGCACAATCCTATTATAGATTCGCCTTTATCCATAGGTCTGGGTGATAAATGTAATTTTTCCTCCAAAGCACCTATGACATTGCAAAACATCTACCTTAATGAGAACAATCACATGAATTTCATTCACAAAAACACTATTCATTTTATCACTTTTATTATGTTCAAATTGCACTTCACATGCACAATAATGTGTAATTAAAGACCTTTAAGCATCACTTCCATATCATGAAATATATCTAGTTATATTCCATAAATATAGGCATATAATCATTCACTTAAGTGCACAACACAAGTTCATATAGCATATCATGTTTGCACTTCAAGAAAAATACTTCATCATTCACAAAAATATTATGCCTAATTGTAAAAGTTTGCATTGCATGAATTTTTTGACCAAGCAAATGACATCAAAACTAAATAAACCTTATACCATTGGAAACTAGACTTAAAGAGCTTTCCAAGAGTATTTTATACACCTAAAAAATCAAATATTAAGGTAGTCAAAATGCAATTGCTGCAAGCCCTTAATTCTTCCCTTAACATGCATGAAAAATTGCATACCAACTCAAACATGCACAACTCAATGTTATATGGCATGACATTTGGCATACATGACCAAAATAACTCACTTGAATCAGGGCACATCAGTAAGTAAGGTTTCCTTAAAAAAAATCACATGGCAGCCCCTTACTTACATATGTTTCATGCATGAAATCATAAAACACCATGCAATGTGCACCAACTTATGCAATTTATATCCCTATCATAAACAACTCCTAAAATTACAACCAATGCATAAATCTCATGCTCTATGATGGAAATATAACTAATTGCTACAGTATTGCAAAAAGACATACCCAAGTCTCAATACGCCCAAAGTTACACACATACATTAAATCATAAACTAGTCTTTACCATGCATATCCATGCACAAACCCCTCAAATATAACTCAAACCATATACATCATTGCCAACCCAACAACATAAATCATCAATACATATATCACACATTCATGAAAAATCATTTTAGATAGCTCCAAAGCACAAAAATATGCAATATGCTTAAGCACAAATAACATCACTAAAATATACCTAAATGTTATCCTTTATGTGAAAATTCATCATCCTCACGCCCCAAACCTTCATGAATTGATCTCAAAACACACATACAACCTCTTAACATCTAAATCAAGCATTCCATACCATAATTTAGGCAGCTAAATGCACACATACCCATAAAAGGCATAAAATCCTAATGCCTCTATTAAAGGGCTCCTAGTAGAATTTCATGTATAATTCCATTTTAACACCTTTAAAGCATACCAATCATTCATCAAATCACATACAAGACACCATATCATAAAAATTTATTCCAACAACCATGAATAGTACACATGCTAACCTAGGACAGCAACCAAAACAACACAAACTTAAGCCACAAGCTAAACTACATCAAACCACCACTTCCATATCAACCAATCAAAGCAATTTGGCTTCTATGCAATCATTCACTATCAAATTCAAACTCAACTCCACATAATCAAGAACCCATATCTCTGTACATTCACCCATGGCTTCACACATTAAAATCACAAGAAAAGCAACCAAAGATGAGAAGCATGCATAAGAGGTGAAAAGAGGGCAGCAAGCAAACTTAAAACATGTATACATACCTAGATCATCTAGCCCTTGTATGTCATAATTTTAAACATGAAAAGGAGAGGAGGATGAAGATGAATTTGTATACCCACAGTTTTCTTCCAACAATAATATGGTTAAATAGTTAATAAAGGGAAAAAAGAAGAAATACATACAATAAGCCTATAATTATTAACTTTTCACCCATAAGCCAATCACATGTTGCCACCTTGTATACTAGCCATACTAATACTCATACATATACATACATTAGACATACCTACATATAAGATATTAAATCATTATTCTACCTTATTTTCATTAAGGCCTTAAGCCTTTAACATTAAAATAACATTATTATAAATCCCAAATACATAATATATGTACAAATTAATACTCAATGCATATACTAATCCATAATATACTTGTATACCTCAATCTAATAACATGTAGAAGCATGAACACTAAGAATTCATTAAGCTTTCATCACAATCGCTAACTTATGCCCAATGCCTTATTAAGCATATTAGACACTTCCTATCTAACATTTACTTTAAAAATATTTTTCTTTCATCAACTTCACCTAAATTTTCATCATAAACATTCACTTTCCATTTCCTTCCATAATTCCATTTAAAAGCATAATTTACTCATTCCATCACACATATGACCAATGCACTAAAATATGCTAAGTGTGTGGATATGACATGTGACTTCTCATGCTTCTTCTTAGATCTAGTGAAATGATTAGTTTGAACTCCTTTATTCTTCCATTTTCTTTCACTTTTTCTAAAAAATTATGAAGATGCTTTAAGAAATATAAGTATTTTAGATGATAAATGAGAGTTTTAATTAAAACTAATGCCCTTACTATCATATTTAAGCTTTTAGCTTTTAAGAATAATATCAATTTTAACTCTACCAACTTCAAATTTAGAAATATTTTCTTTTAATAAATTTCTTTCTTTTAATAAATCTCCTTTTTGAATTCTTAAAGATTTATTTTCATCATGTAAAATCTCATTTTACTTTTTAAGAGATAAAATTTTCTTACTTGCATCCTTAAACTGAGTTTTAAAGAAAGTAAGTTTATTTGCTAGATTTTATAAATCTTTATTTTCTTTGGAAATTCTAGAATACTTACTTTTAAAAATCCTATCCTTAAAATCCAATTGCTCATACTTATTTGAAAGTATTTCCAAGGCATCTTCCTTATTATTAAGTTCATAATTATAATAAGTTTAAGAAGAAGTGCGTACCTTAGCATTATTGAGCTTATCCTTTAGAGCCATGAAGCAAAGGTTTGTAGCCTCTTCACTTTCAAATTCATCCTCATGTAAGTCACTATCATCATCCTAATTTGCTTGCAAAGCCTTCTTTTTAAAGGGTTTAGATGATTTCTTAAGTCTTGGACATTCATTACTCATATGATTAGGCTTATTACACATAAAGCAAGTAATTGGATTCTTCTTGAAGATATCCTTTTTTCTTTAATCTTTCCTTACTTTGAATAGCTTCTTGGAGTTCATCTCAAATCTTCTTTTCCTTATGATAAGATTCTTTACTTTCTTGGTAAGTAAAGTAACTCCATCATCTATATCATCTTCATTGGAGGATTCATGTTCTTTATCTTCCTTAGTGGCCTTTAGTGCAATTCCTCTCCTTTTATCCTCGTCTACTCCTTGCTTGAGAGTAATCTCATGAGTGAAAAGCTTCCCTAGAAGCATATCAGTTGATAAAGTGAATAAATCATTGGCTTCTTCAATCGAGGTTACTCTAGCTTTGTAATCTTTCTTTAGCAATACTCTAAAGATCTTATTATTGATGTCCTCCTTGGGATAAACTTTTCCAAGCTTTATAAGATCATTGGTGATCACTATGAGTTAGTTATACATTTCTAAGATGCTTTCATTTGTATTTATAATGAATAAGTCATATTGGTGAGTTAGCAATTGCACTTTCTTCATTCTAACTTGATTGGTTTTCTCATGATATGTCTCAAGTGCATCCCACACTTGTTTAGTTGTCATATAGTGAGATACTCTACCATATTCTTCTCTACTTATAGCACAATAAGCATGTTTGTGGTCTTCTTATTTCTAGCATTTGCTTTAGATTTTTCTCTTCTCTTCTAACTTTCAAGGTTATGACTTCTTCAACAATAACAGTTGGAGGAATGTAATCATTTTCGATTAAATCCCATAGATCAATACCATCACTCTCTAAGAAAACTTTAACCCTAGGTTTCCAATAAGAGAAATCAATTCCATCAAAGAAAGGAGGTCTTATGTAAGATTGACTTTCTAGGATTTATGTTGTCATGATCTTTCACTCAAAGGATGTGAGTTCTTGCTAAGATAAAGAGCACAAGCTCTACTACTAATTAAGATCCTAGAATAAGCAATACTAAATTTTATAATGGTTTATGACTTCTTCAATAATAACAGTTGGAGGAATGAAATCATTCTCAATTAAATCCCATAGATCAACACCATCACTCTCCAAGAAAACTTTCACCCTAAGTTTCCAATAAGAGAAATCAATTCCATTAAAGAAAGGAGGCCTTGTGTAAGATTGACTCTCTGGGATTTGTGTTGTCATGATCTTTAGCTTAAAGGATGTGAGTTCTTGCTAAGATAAAGAGCACAAGCTGTAATACTAATTGAGATCTTAGAATAAGCAACACTAAATTTTATAGTGGTTTGGTATAATCTTGCCTACATCCACTTACCCAAGCACACAATTTAGGTTTTCATTAATCTTTTCAAGATTACACAAATTGATTCTTTAATCAAGAATCAAAATCCTAATGTTTTCAAAGCTTATGCTTGAACTTTTATAATTAAGATCAACTTATAATAAATCCTCTCAAATACAATAATTTATCTCAATGAATTGCTCTCATCAAAGTAAAATACAAGTTTAAAGCTTAAACAAGAGAGCTTGAGATATTCAGCAAAGAGAGAGCTTAACAAATCAAAGAATCAAGTTACTTAATTGATAGAAGTGAATTCCAATAATAAATATGCTTCTCTTTCTAATAAGATCCATTACTTTAAGCATTAAATGCATTTAAGACCGTTATAATTTTTAGAAAAAAAATCAAAAAATTATCATAAATTCATATATGATCATACTATCAAATGGCATAGTTGTACGAGTGCATATTTCTCAAGGAACCCAAGAATCACGTATTTGACAATACCATTAGTACAATCGTATGAGTTAAGTGGTACACCTGTAACAAACATTCTGCAAGAAAATGTAACCTATCACAAGTGATGGTACACTCGTACCAACAAGTTTTTAACAAAATTCATAAAAATTCATGAGTGAATTATTTTGTTAACATCAAAATAAACATCAAAGAGACTAACTAGGCTAATAGATATGATGTAAGATTTATAACCAAAGGGTTAATGAAATAAAAAGGAAATGATCATGATATCTTTTATTTTGTTTCTAAAGAAAAAACAAGGATTCATTTTAAATAATCATGGCTTATTTGCTCATTTTAATATGGAACTACATCAAAAGGATGTGAAAATGATTTTCCTCCATCGAGAATTAGAGGAAAAGCTCAAATGAAACAACTTCAAGTTTACTTTTTACATGAGAATGACATTTACTTTTCTAAGTTTAAAAAATCTACAAATGGGTTAAAAAATGTCCCACCAATTGTATTTGTTGTTTCATAATGTTATGTACATACAATAAGGTTAGTGATCTCTTATACTTCCTATAGATGATTTCAAATTGCTTCATGAAGTTAATTAATTTTTCTCAAAGTAATTTGATATAAAAGATTTCATGTAAAGGATATTCATCTAGTGTACCAATTATCAACATGCCTAATAAATCATTTAAAAAGAGATTGCATGGAAAACATTCATTAAGTTTCCACTCTTGGAAGTTTAGCATGTGATAAAGTGTGTATATGACTTGACAACAAACATCGTTACAATGTTGAGTAGATATGAAAGTAGCTCAAACCCTTCAAGGAACTAAGAATTATAAGCTAACAATTAAATAATATTATCATTTCAAAGTAATTAGACATTCCTATTCTAATTTTTTGCTACCTTAACTCAATAAATTTAACATCAAGTTTGGTCTTGTTATTAGCTGGAGGGCGCATTTTTAGAAGAAACCACAAAAACATTTTAGTTATTACTTCTACCGTTAATATGAGTCTATGTCATATTTTGGAGGGCCGTCACAAGAAACATTATTAAGGATTTTTAATTCAATGAACTGAGTCATCTAATACAATTTCCAAAGCATCCAAAATTTAATGTGATAATTTTGATATAATATTTTGGATAAAGAATAACAAAATGGAAGTCATAATAGGAACATCCACATTAAATACCTAAAGTAAACAAATTCTCTATTGAATGCTTAGATAGTAGTTTTGATGAGTTGACCCATTGGCAAAAAGCTTGCCACCAAATTCTTATAACTGACTTATTGAGCATATGGGTCTTAATTATATATTAGTCAGGGACAATGGGATTTGAACGCGAGAGTCATTGCATTTTTAGATCATTTTTTGAATATTTATAAAAGAAGAAATGGCAAGGACTCGAGATATTTGAGCTGAGCACAACAAAGGTTCATCACTAAATCAAAGCTTTTTTGTTTTATACAGTAAAAGTAATACATATATTTAATATTCCATTTTATATCAAATAAAACAAAAAAAAGATTGAATTCAATTCATTTGATTGAATTCAATTTTTCCATTTCAATTTTGTTTTTATAAATTCAATTTTCAATTTTTTAGTTTGATCCGGTTGCACACCCCTAATGCTGAGATCAGACAAGGATTGTTGCTTTTTCATGACGTAAAGTCTGCTTCTCGCATGATAGATTCTAGTGTAATTGTTGCCAACTTCTCATGTAAGTTGATGATATGCAGATAGCAAAGGAGTTGTCGGGTTACATGACACTTCTTTTGATTAAATTGTATATTTCACCATTTATATTCAGCAACTGATTGCAAAACTAACTAGAACAGAAGTGCTGCTTTTTTTTGCGAGTAGACTAACTAGTACAATTACGATCTATAAACTACCTCTTGATCTTCCAAAAATGGAGAAACTGACTAATTTAAAGCGCTTAATCCAAACTCAGCTAATGACTGTCTTATGGAATAGCCGACGTTGGGCATAACCTAGCGTCATGACAATGGGAAAACAGGCAAACTAGATGAAAAATGAAAAATTTTGCACGTATTTGGCACCAAAATATTCAAGCAACTGGGATTTTTGGTTCATTTAAATTAACGAATGCCTCTGCCCGCGCCATGCGTTCCATTGCTGCATCCCAAGATACAAGGTGGTTCATGAATGTATTCACATACTTGCCTCTGTCATTCTGTGTTGAAGATGGTCCACAATTAACGAAATATATATATATATAGTACTAGGTAAAAGTAAGAGAATACAGTAGCATACCTTATAATCCAGATAATACGCATGCTGCAAGGATATAAGAAGAAATATCAATTTATAAAAACAAGAAACGTGAAGATATTAATTTTCAATATTATTCTGAATGCAAGTGTGTGCGCATGCAAGATAAATATATAGATAGATAGAGCAAGACGGAGGGATTATAATTTACCTCCCACATATCTAAACAGATGATGGGCTGCAAGAAAAAGTAATCATCAATGCAATTGATAAGATGAACATTAAGTTAAAAAGAAAATTGATGTAGAATTGACTTACAATATTATTCCATACAAGTGGGTTGATGGCGTTAGATGTTTTAATTATAGCAAGTCGTCTCTCCTGTCTCTCCACTGCAAGCAATTGAATACAAGCCTTGTCAATTACGAAGAGATTAATTCCTAACAAAACAGCTCTTCGAAAGAATATTGAGGCACTTTCAAATAATGCCATGAAGATCAAGTCTTGTTCAACAAGCATATGTGCAACGCAATGGTGCAGCACTCTACAAATAGGACAAAATTCCGTCACCATGTTAAGCCTAAGTCCAGCTAATCCATTGAAAGCCTCTTAAGAAAAGAAAAGAAGACAAAAAGATGTAAGTCCTCCATTAAAATCAATAATTGTTGTTCTGAGTCTGCATTCTCAGCTATCTAATGCAATAACTTGATACTTTATCAGTAATCAAATGCAAGACAATACTTCATGTTGGCATTTTACATTGTTATGCAAGATTTATGTCACATGTAGTATCAAACGATAAACTATTGAATTTTTATCAATAATTAAGAATTCAATTTCATCCAGTACAGTTCTCCTTTACAGATATAAAATTATTCAGTCCATTCAATTCGGTCTTTCTCATCTCCCAAATACTTGATCCTAATCTTTTCAACTAGTGAAAATTAATCACATAAAACATTAGAAAATGGTCATTGCTATCTCAAGTCTATACCATGTATTTTGCTATTCTGCAACTCATGATTAACTCAAGTTATAATTAACTGCTGACCATAACTGAAGATAATAAAAAAATAAACAAGAGAAACAGTTAACTACTAAAACTATGTAAATAGTTCAGGTAAGAACCCAATAGCTGGTACTCAGGCGACCTGACTTGCAGGTCCCTGCATCCATATCTCATACATATGATGCGAGCGGTTCAAGACATGGAGGGTCACTGTGCTGAATGAGCAATGTCAACTCAAGAGAAAACTTACAAACAAGCCAAACCCATCCAGAGCCAAATAGAGTTAGAGATTCTTCTGTGAACTTCTCTTTGAAATTTGTGAAAGAACCAAAATCCTTTTCAATCTGCTGAAGAACTCCAAGTTCAGCCATCTTCCCTCCACCTGGTTGCATGGATTCCCAGAAAAAGTCATGATTCCAGACCTGTTGGGTATTAAGTTGTAAAATTTCTATTCGACTTCTCTTTCCAGTGAAGAAAATTTCATGCTTAGAAAGGTGTCATTATCACGATGGATTGCACAAGTTCAAGTTTCCGTTCAAATAAAGGAGATGATACTAAAACATCTACTCAGAAGACCATAACCACAAGTAAGAAAAGACAGTAAGATAAAAGAACCTTCATGTCTCCTCTCAATTAAGGTTCAAACGGTCTCATTGAAACAAATAACACGTATAATGTTGCAAAAGAAAAAAAGTCACAATCCTAATGCCAGTTAACTACAAATTTTTACAATGAGCTATGTATTCTATGTAGCAACATTGATCACTCTAGTCTTTATAAAAGTTCAAGCAAGAGGTATGGTGCAGTGTAACTCAAAACAAGGACCTACCTCACCTTGCAAAAGCAATGTATTAGAGGGAGCCAGCAAGCTTTTCCCTCCAAACAATGGGAGTTTGGTGAAGCGTGTAACTTGGTTGCTTTCAAATATGCATTTTAAGCACCAGATAAAAATCTGCTAGGCATATCAAAGGACTAACCAACTTTATAAAACCTCTAATTAGTCAAAGTAGGCAATTATAATAGGACAAAAGTACTAAACTTCAAAGATCTTGATAACACCTTGGATCACTATGAAATAGACGTTGAATGATATGCACTTTAGCATGATAACTAAAGTATGACAATTTAGGCTAGGAATCTTGTAGCTTCAATCAGACGAGTGCTATTTTGCACTTTAGGTGGTGGAATAGCAGTACATAGAACTTTTAGCACTTTTTTGGTTTAACTACATTGATAGTGCAGTGCATAGGAATGCAGGATCAAATGATTTCCAAGCAAGGTAAACTCCAAGGAGTCTCAACAAACTTGAATCAGTACTTTATCCATTTTCTAGTTACTTAAAACAAAAACTGAGGGGAGAACTCAAAATGTGTATCACACTGTTCTAAATCCAGAAATGAAATTGTTGAAAGCATATTACTCAAATACATGGTACACAAACTGACGTTCTCCATTCCCTGTCAATTGCAACCTTTTGCATTCCAAAATACAAGTTAAACTGGCCCAGAAACCTGGTAGATTAAGCATAGTGTACAGTTTCATGATCTGACGTGAACATATAATTATAACTTGAACAATATACATAGAAATAACAAGATGAGAAATTTAGGCTCAATAGAAGACTTTCCTTTAGGCAACTCAGGCAAGAACTGCATTATGCAATTCAAGAGCAACAAATGCAAGGTATCTTTATTGATGAAAACCAAATACTAGAAAAAAAAAAAAAGAAAAAACATTATAAGCATTGCTCTATATAGTCCAACTAAACCTAAAGTCTTAAGGCACATTGCTTGCTGGGTTTGAAGTCCCAAGGATACCTAGCAAGAAAATGACTTATTTCAAACCCAAGTATAACTTCAATATAAAAATAAAGACTCCTAAAAGAATCTGAATTCTTGTTCCAGCAAAGATGGAAATCATATACCCTTGAATTAAACATGAGCATAAGTTATAAAATGACAAAAAAGTGCGCAACAATGTGATAAGAAAACCACAAAGGAATCAAGACTATATTTCTAACATTCTTGTGTACTTAAACTTCAATGCAATTATCCTAGTCTGCATCTCAAAAAGAACTTGCCAAGTTTGGAGTAAAAGAAATTAAAACATGATAAAAAGAGATGTATATATATCTTTCAACATTAGATGAAAAGACTATTGCCTGTCTTTCTTTTCATTAATTTTTGCTCTAATGTTGCAAAGAAGAAGGAATTCTACCCATTATGACCGCAAGAACGTTTTAGGTAAGAAAGAAGTAAATCGGTGAATATGGTGTCTACCATAAACATAAAAATGTAAGAGTAAGATACAATTAAACATGTGTTCACACTGGTTAACAGATTAAATTCCGAGTTGTAACTAGACATTTATATACTTTCTGTCATCAAGTTGAACAATGCATTAAACAGCCATTACATCGAAATTCAAAAAATAAATTCAGTTAAGCATTATGTCAAACAAGTTTGATAATTTGAACTTCAATGAGTTGTAGGAGAGATGGGAGATGAACCAATTAAACATATAATTACCTGCGCAGCATTGTTGAATTCAGGAAAGGGGTTTCCATTGTTATAAGTTACTTTGACAAGTTCATCCAACGTATACCCGTATAAGACATCATCTTTTGCTAGCTGTTTATTCAGTCCTTCTAAATAGCTGCGCTGATGCTCTCCCCAGTGAGTCTCTAGTGTCCTCCGACTCATATACGGTTCCAAGGCATCCTACAAGCACCACAATAATGGGCAGCTAAGTTTATTCTATATATAAGAGAGAATTATTTACACCTATAGTTCCTCAACTCATGTCCACTTTCTACAGTCCCTTAACATTAATTCATATTACAAAACCCTATCAACTTTTTTTTATTATAATTAAACTCCCTTGATCAATAGGGCATGTATTGGAAAGTAATAACACATAACATGACATACAGCTATGATCTTAAACGGCATACCACGCATAAAAGTATGTTACATATTATATAATTTGCACACATTTTAATGCATGCAAAAACATTATGAAAATTACAAACATAGCAATTTATGGATGCCCCACATAAAACTCTGTGTCGTGCATTTGTTTTATTTATGATCTAACGTATAAGTTTTATGAAAATGTGTCATATCATGGGCTATCCATTTTTAGCACATATTTGTAACCCAAGAAAAGTTAGTATCACATTTAGGAGAGTTTTGTCCTGCAAATTAAGGACTTTAGTGCCAAAGAGACGCTAGTTGAGGGACTATTGCAGTTAAAAACCAGAAAAAAACCGGCAACATGCCCAGTTGTTTTCTTTACATATAACTAAGCAATGAATGTATACATATTTATTGTGCCATCAAATCCACTCTTATATTACAGATTTTGCAAAAATTGAATAAAGGACGTCAGGCTAAAAGGGAGCGACGAAAACACAGCTTTATGTGGGACTCATTTCAAATCGTTTTTTATCTATTCCAACAAAAAAGTTTATCATTTTCCTAGAAACCTGATAGTTTAAACCGATATTTTATTTGAATGAGACGATAAGAAGAAGAGAGAAAGGACGGACATACAAATGGATAAGGAGGCTTCTTCAATCCATAGTAAGCAACCAGTTTTGAAGACCTTCGAAATCCCCGCCACTGCCTATTCTTCTGCTCATGTAGCTGAGAAAATTACAACATACAAACCAGAAAGGGAATTGATGCATTTCATTTGGAATTAGCATGACAAATAGGAAAAAAATATAAGGAAAATAAAAGATAGTGAAGTAACCAGATGAAGAAGCTTAAGGTCGGGTTTGTTCAGTCGAAGAGAGGAGGAGTCGGTGAGCAGAAGGCGACTAGGATTACAGCACAAGCTCATCTCTCTGGATTAATGAGTGCGGTAAGCAGGTCCCGCGTACACAGATAAATTTAGGAAAATTTCAAAAGTATCAGAACTTGCAAAATATAACCCACGCCTCTCTCTAAGCTTGCCTCTTAACTTTGCCTTGTTTAGGGCCAACAAGCATCCTTTTTCTACTTTCGTTTTTGTCTTTTGTTTGTTTCTTCATGTCCTAAATGGATTTTATCAAAGAGCTTCTACCCCTTTTATTCATCTTCAATATTTCATGGATTTTTTGGAGATAATTACTTAAATAATGTAACTCTAAAATTTAATTCCAAATTTAATATAATTCTATAAATATTTATCGATTTAATGTATGTCTTTTTTGTTTATACTTAAAAATCAGTAGTGTCTATTTCTTTATAAATCACTATTTCTATTTTTATGCAAAAATATTTTTATTTTTAATTTTTTATATATATTTAAAATGAAAAAAGGTTTTAAAAGTCTCTACTATTGATTTCTAACTATGCATTCTAAATTATTCTAATCCTAATTAATATTAAAGCTCTAATACCAATAATTAGAAGTCTGCTCTTAATGAAGATGAAATCTAAGAACTGCCGAAGGATCTTTATGATTTTCTCTTTTGGAAATAAGAATTTAAAGGATCTAAAATTTACTGTTCAGGTTGTTGTATAGATTTTCTAGTTTCTTTCAATTTTTCATATTCGTTAGAGTAACGAGAACTAGCCATAAATCATAAAGGTGCTTTATTTTTGAGAAAATACCCTTTAAACTCAGTTCTATCTCAAAACTAAAAGTGTTTAGAAAATAAACTATGTTTTGGTTCAATATTTTTACAGTTACACTTAAAGAATTAACACGATCAATAATAGAATTTAATAATCTTATTACTGGATCATTTCTTACACCATGATCTCAATGAAAATAATCAGGATGGGGACAAATATAAGACATCAAAACATGGTAAATAATACAATAATCACAATATAAACTTTTCAACCTTTTAATAATTAACACATTAATATTACATAGAACACATTAATATGACATATAACATAAGCATATACCTTGCAGTAGATTAGGTCTACTAAGCTTCTGCAATAAAAGCTTCATACTGTTTCCTGCCTGTCACCGGTGATCACCTCATAAAGGCTGAAGGTTCTTCTGTGTCTTGGCTACCTTCTCTTTACTTATTTTAGATCTTACTGTCAGCACTCCTTCAAAATCCAGACGGTTTGGAATTAGTAAGAAGATGATCTAGAAACCTGATTATATGGTTAATGAAGGCTATGGTCCTTTCTGCTTATCCACATTCATAATATTTGTTATGATTTATAATATGTTCGTCACACATAACTCTTCTTACTTTTATAAGTTCTTGTTTCAAATGTTTGATCACACGAAGATTGGTAAGATCTAACAAACAAAATTTATCTACAAACTTTTTGACTATAGAAGGCATATAAACTTAAAAGATTTAATAATTTGAAAAATTAAAAAACTAGAAAATATTAAGAACACACTTAAAGAATTTTTAAAAAGACTCTTCTTAATACAAATTTCTCAACCGTGAACTCAATGAGCTTAGGGGTATTTATACAAAGTTGGTATCTCTGATGCTATTTGCTAGCTCAAAAGGCATCTAATGATTTAAAAATGCCAACAAGTGAAACTGACACACTTCAGAACTCTTTTGTTACATCCGCTGTCACATCCTGCATTATGCGAACTTCTGTGCATTTATAAATTCATGTTATATGAAATTTCTATGATAATAATGTGATTATGGTATGGAATAGTGAGTATGATAATTAGAAATGCAATTTAAGCTTGAAAAAGGGGTATTT
>CANYBF011397242.1:0-13301 GCA_948192965.1 Dalechampia spathulata | reverse complement strand
TAATTAAATAATTAACTTACTTAATATAACAATAATAATAATAAAAATGACAAAATTTACTAAAATAATTAAACATAAGCTTATTTAATTAAAATAATTAAAATACTTAACAATTTAAATAAGATAACATTATATCTTATTTATTTAATTCGCCCAAAACATTAACTAAACTAATTGCATCTAATTATAATCAAATATCGCACTTTCACTAATCAGCTTAATTAGTAATAACACTTCATCATAAATTAATGCTTAAAGTATAACAACTCATCAATTATTCACAGATCATATAATGCAATTATGAAATGTCCAAGCTATGTGTGTGTGGGCGTTACAAGGGTTGATCAAGATAGTACCAGGAAGATTTATTTATGTGATGATTGAACTTGATTAGAACAATGTGGAGAAGATTTATCTATATGATGATAGGGCTTGACCTATCATAAAAATGATAAATTCATCAAATAAATGATAATTGATAATGAGGAGTTTAGAAACTTACGTATAAATTTTGAAAATTTTTTATATGCTTTTGTATTTTTCAGATTAGGTAATTCATACTTTTAGCTTGTATAGATGACTCCCTAAACTAAAATAACAATCCAAATAATCTAAATCAATATGGACATATTCATAAACATACTTACAAAATTTGAAAATTTTCAATCAACTTTTTTAAAAATTTTGAATCATGCAACCCATGCTTTTTTGCTTTTATAGCTCAATCTATAATGAGAAAATGAAAATTTATCAATTCAACAACATTCTGTAATATTTAAGAGCATATTTGGGAATCATGGATATTGTTAGAGCATTTTTGAATTTTTTCACATTCTTTGTGGTCACATATATTTTGGCTCATACAAATGAAATATTTCAAAAATATTGCCATCATGAGTATTAACTTGCAAAATTAGGTCTATATGCAGATTTTGAGATCAAATGAGCTTGAAAGTTATTTAGCCTAGTCAACTAGCTTACATCATTTTTGTAAACGAGAAAGTATAAATAAGGCTTTATCCATTCTTTGTTCTCACCTGTAACCATAAACACATTTCAAAGTTACTTAATTCACTCCAAAAAAAATCTTAATTTTTATGTCAATTCAGATATCATAATCACACTCCTTCACCCTATCGATGTTGGATATGTAAGTCCATCGAATGAAAAAATTGGGTATCAATGCCTCATTTTTCATTTTTTACTACAAATCTATAGTACTTACTATGTTCATTCCAAAGACAAATAAAAGTACGTTGATTACTTTCTAAGATAATTTTGAATCCTCTCCTTTGTCAATTATGAACTAGAGCTAGAATTGAAATTTTCTAGTTTATGAATTTTGGCTTTGAGGATCAAATAAATAAGATTTTTAGAGTTTCTTTTAATATTTTAGGAAGAAAAATTCAGATAAAATTATGCTTCCATACAAGTGTTTGGCGCAATAATTCTTGCCCACACAATCGTTCTATGTAACAATTTATAATGACACAGGTATGAACATGGCTCTTATGATATATAACAATAATTAAATGAATAGAAAATTCATTTAATGAATTATATAAATTCATTAAATCAAATTAAACTCAAACTAACCGACCAATGAAAGAAATAATTTTAGTAATTTTTGAAAAACTAATTTATTATGATAAATCTACCATTATATATATTTTTTAAAATAGGCTTAGTTAATACCCAATTTTTAAAAAACATGATACATATAAAAATATTTTACTATAATAAATTTTATCATTATATTATTCTAATAATGTATTATTATATATTTTTTAAAAAATATATTAAGGACAATCAGTCATTTCTCACTCTTTAACGAAGTATTATAAAATTATGTCATAAAATTTTGATTTTTTTAATTTTTATCACTTCTAGTAATAATTTCAAATTTAACCATATGTCTATATTATAAATTAATGTTATTGCTAATTTCTTAGTAGTAAATATAATCAATGTTTTTGTTTTTATGATTGTTTAATAAATTTAATTCAAATATTTCAATTTTATTATTTATTTGATGAATTTATCAAATTTTAATCTTTTATGTGATACAAATAAAATAAAAATGTGATATTTTTAATGAAATTGAGAAAAAATATAATGAAATATAGAGTTTAATTGTGATTTTCATTTAATAAATTTATAAATTTTGAATGAGTTTTATGACAAGTAATAAAATAAGTATTAAATTTTAAAATTAAATGTAAAAAAAATAAAATATTGTATAAAACATGAAGTTAGTATAATTATCATTGAACTCCTACATTATAAGAAAATAAATTAATGATGGTGTAATTAACTTTTGAAAAAGTGGTACAACTGTTATTCATAATATCACCAAACACACGATAACATGTTTTTAAAAGAGTAGATTAATATGCAGTGTTTAGAAATTTTTATATTTATAATTTTATTAATATTAAAAATCACAATTAACAATTTCATATACTTTTCTATGTAAAAGTTACTACTGCAGAGAATACATATTATCCTTAATCTATTCATATATAAATATAAGATTTTATCTAATTATTGTTAACATTTAGATTATAAAAATATGCTCCTCATTCATCATGTTAGCAAATTATTTATAACTAAATCATTTATTTTAAAATGAGATTATAAATTTGTATTAATTTTCAATTCGGTTTGTATCAAATTAGATGAACTTATCACAAAAGGTCAAATAAATCAATTTTATACTTTTAAAACTTTTAATTAAAAAATTATTCAAATATTTCATTTTTTTTGTAATATAGTTAAATCAAATAGTAACATTACATTATCATAAAAATGTACATTTGGAAAGTACATTGATCCACATAAAAAGAGAAAAATAAAATACATGAGATTAAAAAAATAAAATTGTACATTTTTAAAAAAATCAAAAGTATGTCATGTATAATTAATAAAGAATATAAAAAGTTGGAATAAATTCAATGCATATAATGCCAAATTAAGGAATAGTTAATATATTATTTATTAATTTAATATTATCATATAGACAATGTTTAATGTATTGTCACACGATAAATTATTTGTACTCAACTATTATGTAATTATACATAAATATATATATATATATTGTAATTATATAGATATAGATAATAGATGTACTATTTAAAATGAAAAAAATTGAGTTAGCATTATCAATTAAATCCAAGGAAAACCCTTTTTCTCACAAAAATACAAAATAAAAAAGTGTATATATATATATATATATATATATATTATCATTATCTTAAATAACAATAATTGAAAAAAGAAAAAAGAAAGTCACCATCAGTGTGTGCTATCATGAAACGTAAAATAATGCCATTTTTATACTAAATAATTATTGGAACCAACTGTCACGGAAAAATATAAATTTTATTGCATAGTTTTATTTATTAAAATTAAGAAATATCTTATTCATTGACCTATTCAATGTGTATTTTTCTAAAATATTAAAACAATACTTTATTATATATTTTTAAATAAATATAATGGTTCCAATTTCCTCATAAATATAAATAATTTTTAATAATTACATTATTGTAGAAGGAAGCTAACACCCGCTAATAGGACAATAATTCAACTACCCCACCATGTCGTGTTCTTCATCGCCTAACTTGCGCCACCCATGGCCTTTCATCAAACCCATTAATTCTCAAAGGATTGGTACCTGCATGGTTAACGGATTCAATAGAATGGTAACAAGTAATTCACCTTCTAAGTGAATCAAATGAAGATTAATCCTCTGTACTTGGAAAAATTGTGTAATGTTAGTAATTCGCAATTAAGGTTGACTTGTCATATACGCTTTGGCATTTTCTTGGATTCAGATCACAGCCATTTTATACACAGATCCCACGAAAATTAACTGTATTATGAAAATGAATGGTGGTAGTTAAAAAGAAAGCAACTTTTGATCCTTCTCAGCTGCTGGAATTCATCTTCTTTTCCTGTTCCTTCTTCAAAACAAAACAACAGTCCCCGTGAGAGATTTATCTTTTAAAGGTAATTTCTTATTCCTTTCGTTGTAATCGTCTTTGCTCTTACTTGTTGCAGGTTCATACTATTCTTTATTCTGGTCTTGTTTATTGTGAATTTGCTTTTATTCGTGGATTGCTTGATGTGGGTTTATTGATTGTTATTAGTTTTACTATTCTGTTTACTTTGAGTGGAGCTGTTTTTAGTTCAAGATTTGATTGAATTGATTTGGTGTTGCTTTTGTGAGCTTAAGAAGCTGTAAGCATTTGTAGCTTAATTCAGTTAAAGAGGTGGATGGATAAAATTCATTGACGGTGGTCGTTTTATTGGTAATAACAATGTTGCATCAATAGAGTTCAATTTAGTTCCAAAGTTGTTAGTATGTTCAGAGATCTGCTTGCTTACTGTTACTGAACTGAAATCCAAGCAATTAAGGTTTCAATTTGATCTGAAAGGCAGTTTACAGTTGGAAATAATCGTCACTTGCCTATTTAGAGCTTGCTTAAGATAGGAATTAAGGCATTTATTCTGTATTACCGTATATCTAAGATGGGTGGATGTAGACTCTGAACTCCTACAAGATTATGAATGTAGTTTTCAGGAAATCGAACGAGGCAGCTAGGTTCTGGAAGAAGTAGTAAGCAGCTCTAACAATCTATTTTTATCAGTTTCAGAAGCTAAAGCTGACTGGTTTGTTTGGTCATAAACCATTAAACTAGTGGAAGCATGCTAGATCATGTTGAACAGCGTATTGAGTTTTTGTTTGCAGAACAAAAGCTTCAGTTTCTGTTGCATTCTTCCATGCAAAACTATCTTCTAGATCTACTGCGGCAGTTAGCTTCAGTTTTTGTTACGGTAGATAGTAAGCCTCTGATGAATGCTGCGGCAGTTACCTGCTTTTATAGGATTAAGGGAAAAGAATCGTCTGCTAATTTCAGTGTTCTGTATATGTTTTCAGATCTTTTTTATGGTGTCATCTCGTTAGTTGTAACTTATCTTTCCGATTTCTCACTCTCCTTTTGTTCTAGGCATTCAACAAGACTCCAGTCCGTGTTATTGCTTGCTGGTTGCTGATTTCTTCGCGTTCTCATTTCCTTACTGTGGCTTTTTATATTAGGAAGGGGACAGAATGCATTCCTCTACTTTTACAAATCCAGAGTCTGGCAAAGGCTCTGTGCACGAAGGAAACTCATCCGGTGAAGGGGGCACTCTAGATGTTGAAAGTACAATGGAAATTTTAACGAAAGCAGATTTGAACTTGGCATTTTCTTCCGAGAAAGCGGTGAATTTGCATGGACTTTTAATGCATCTATTGGCCTGGGATAACAACCTTGAGGTAATGGCAGAATACAGCTATATCTCAGCAACATCAGTTGAGAGGGCACTTGAATTTGATCTTCTATCTGGTATTCTGGATTCTGAATTAAGGGTGGTGGAGAATTTCACAGATAATATCCAAGCAGAAATTGTTGATGTTCGTCATAAATTATCTTCCTTCCCACACTCCACAAAGGCATTTTCTATGATTGAGAAGAAACTGCGTGATACTGAGGAATCACTCAAGAAGACTCATGACCATTTCATAGAGGCAAAGATGCAGACTGTCAAGTTACAGAGGTTCTTTTCAGCTTTCAAACTTGAGAATTGTAAGTTGAACTTATTTTAAAAGCGTTCACGTAGGAAATCTTAGGTTTCGCATTGTTAACCTTATTGAAACTTGCATTCACAGGGAAAGATAACAAGTCTGTGGAGCTATCAGCGAACGGTGTCCAGCCAAATGTCAAAGCAAATTCAAAAAGGCAGACAGCTGAACAACAAAAGCATATCCTGAGAATGTTGGAGAAGTGTCTTGCTAGAGAACTAGATCTTGAAAAGAATGTGTCTGAACTAAGGCGGAATGAAGAACAGCTGAAACTAAAACTGCACTACACAGAACAGGTAGCTTTACGCATGGAAGAAGCGGCAGAAGTGGTTTGGGGAAGATTTTTGGAGGCAGAAAATGCTGCCGAGGTGCTCATGGGAATTTCAAAGGAAATGCTTGGTCGTCTTCAGGTTGTTCAGTTTAATCTGAATGGCTCATTTCAACGAGAATCTGAATTGAAATATCAGCTCCAAACTTTCCTAGGACAGCTAGATGCCAAAGATGCTGCTCTGAAACAGCTTGAGAGCAACATTGCGGAGCACATGGCCAAAAGCTCTCAGGTGCCCTCCTTGATGGAGAAGGTAAATTCACTTGAGGAGCAACTGAAAAGATCTGAATTACGTTCAAAGCATGCAAATGATTTCAGTGAAGAATGCCAAGAGCAACTTAGTCAGATGGTAAACCTAGTTGAGAAAATGAAAGAAAGCATTCATGGAGCAGAAAGTAGAGCCGAGTCAGCAGAGGCAAAGGTTACAGAATTGACAGAAACAAATTCGGAACTTGCAGAAGAAATTAATTTTCTTAAAAGTAGCTCGGAGAGTAATACGAAAAAGGTTAGCTTGCTTGAGAAGCAAGTTAGGGAATTGGAAATCCAATTGCAGCATTCAAAGGCATCATCTGAAGCAAGCCAAGAACACCAAAACATGTTATATGAAGCAATATTTGACATGGAAACACTGATCGAAGATCTAAAATCGAAGGCATCCAAAGCTGAAAGCAGGACTGAAACTGTAGAGGAGCAACGCATAATATTATCTGGAACCAATATGGAACTTGAAAAGGAAGTAAGTTTCTTAAAGTCTAGAGTGGAAGGATTGGAGACTGCTTTGGATGAAACCAACAACTCAAAAGCAACAGGTGCAAAGGAAATCAACCTCTGGACTACAAGTATCATGAGCACAGTCATGCAACTAGCCAGAGAAAGAGAGCGCATTCAGAATCAGGTACTGGTTGATTTTAGCTTTTAACAGAAGTTCAGGATTGTATTTCGATAGACATTTTAGTGCTTTCTGCTTTTACCTTGAAATAGATAGTTCATCTAATGTTTCTTAATGGTTTTAATATAAGAACATGGTTTATACAGGTGTTCTTTTTGACGAAAGAGAATGAGATATTGGTGGAAAAATTGAAGTTAAGGAATGCCGGAAGAGATGCTCCGTTATCCGGGTTCAGACATGGAGATGGCAACGATAAAAGGGAGTTGCTTCCAGGAAATGACATGTCCTGTGAAACATGTGCAAAAGCTCCTGGGGAAACGGTTTCATGATCTAAAAGTCTCCAGGCAGTTACCTTGCAGGATCCTTTGGCGTCAGTGTTTGTGATTCTTTAATCAGAGCATCAACCTCTGCTTGTGTTTACGGCATGTTTTTCAAGTGTTCCCTGAAATCGATGATTATTTGAATTCTTACAACTCTTGCTTGATGTTATGCTGTATATATGGTTGATCCTTTCATCTCACTGACAACACAATATGGATTGGGAGATTGGAGGTTGAAGTAGGCAGTGGCTTGTTTCAGTCTGCGGGAGAGATTCATGGGCAGGTATAATTTTGAAATATTTTTTGTAAGATTGATTTAGGTTCAACTCGTTATTTAATATTATACATATTTTCATGTATTTCTGAATATTTGAAAATTATCGTGCAAGATTCTTTATTTGATATTCATGTGTGAAAGTAAAACAAATAATGTTAAACCCAAGGACTACAATTATGAAAGTGTTCAAATGCCATAACAATAGCATAATTATTTAAAAATCACCTACAAATATATGGTATAAATTTATTCCTTTATTTTAAAGTAGTTGTTTTAATCTGGTATATCAAAAATTGAAATGTAATTTAATATCAATTTAAAATGGGTAGATTTAATATGAGACTAAAATTATGAATGTTTATATGATAAAATTTGAGTAGATTAATTAAAATAAAGGGAAAATTTTGAAATTCCCGTCTAGTGTTTTTTTTAAGTTTGGCAACAGTATACCAACTTTTATATTATTAATTTATCATGAAAAAATATCAAAAGAAAATCTCATGAGATTTTCTAAATCAAATAACTATCTTATCAAATACAACTATCTATCATAATTTAAAAACACAAAAATATAAACAAAAAATCTCATTAAAAACACATACAACACACCATCAAAACACCCAGCCTCCATAAAAAAACATGCAAAAAACTCAATCAAACAGCAATTTATCAAAATCAATCACTAATAAACCTACAAACAGTTGAACAAAACCTGCAACAGCACAAAGACATTAACAAAACACAATAAGAAAATGCAGGATTCAATACCAATCCTCATGCCAACTTAATACTCATTCAAGAATTTGCAACAAGAAATTGGAGAGCGAATATAATTGAAGAATCAGAATTCAATATTTGAAATTATATACCAATTGAAGAAAGATTATCTACCACTAAAAGTATAGAATAATGCTACATGGAGGTTCTACATGGAAATAAAGAGAAAGGAGCATGTTTTTACAAAATATACTCTATGTATTAGCTGTCAAAGCATCTAGAATTTATCATCTAGTAGCTCAAATGCACTAAGAGCTGAATCTTCTGCTCGCAGTCAGTCATATACTTATAGTATTCCATATGTATACCACCAAGAAACTAGATCTGCAATGATAGAATATTCCTTAGCTATTGGCAAAGAAACAATAACAATTCTAATTCAACAAGCAGAACATAAAAGAGAAAAGAATATAAAAATAATAACAGATCCAAAGCAGAATGTAAACCATATGTATACCATATGTATACCAAGAATGCAAAATGTAAACAACATCATTTCAATCAATATAACGTGACAATAACAAACGATTAACATAAATAGTAAACAGCAAGTAAACCAATCATAAACCTATAGTATACTAAAAACAAACATGTAAACAAACAACATTTAAATATAAAGTGACAGAGGAAACATTTCTATACAAATATTTGAATATAATAGTTCTTAAAATAGACGAAACTAGAGAAAATCGACCTATAAATACAAACAACATTGATAGTGATAACATCATTTAAAACCAGACAAAATATAATCAACCACATGTATACCATATGTATACCAAGAAGACACATAACAACAACAATTCAACGTAACATAGCACTAATAAAGTTGTTTCTACCATAATTAAATTAATTTTAATTAATTAAGATAATTAAATAAATTAATTTTATATTAATTTATTTAATATTTTTATTAATTAAAAGATATTTAATATTTGAGCCATTTATTACTTTAATAGGCTTAAATTATAAATTCAGACCATTAATTAATTTAATAGGCTAGTGTTAATTAATTTAAGATTAAATAAATTAATTTTATATTGATTTATTTAATATTTTATTAATTAAAGGTTGTTTAGTAAATTAAGCCATTAATTAAATTAATGGGCTTGATTTCCTAAAAAAGGATGATAAAGGCAGTTATCACTTTAATTATGGAGAAAGTGGAGGAATTGGGTATGTGACAGTTATCAATATTTGGAGGAAAATAAATAGCAAGTGAGGGCAATTATCAAAGGACGAACAATCAACCATCAAAAAGCACTCTAAAGCAATTTTCTTTCTAGTTTTGATTTCTTTAGCCCTTGTTTATCTCTTTTCATTTTTAAACAGTATTCCTTTCAATTTAATAGCCCATTATTTTCATATTACATTCTTGTTTAGTGTTATTTTCCTGAGCTTAATTCTCAATTACAAGCAAATCGGAGATCCATAATTATTTTGATCAAGAAGTTAGAAGGCACACATAGTTTGAGAATACTTAAATTCTCTGGCATGCTCGCAATACAAAAATATCACGAACATATTTTTGGCACATTCGGTGGGACACATTAAAGATGCATGTAAGAACCAGAAGTAATTTAGGAAAAGAAAATGAGTTTGAGTCTCAAGACTTAGGAGTGCTCGCTGCTGCAGCAGATGTTTCAGCTTTAATGGAATAAACTGAGCAAGGAGAACTTCCCTAAAAGGTAGAAGTAAAAGAAACTGCACATGCCTCTCCTTTGGTCGTGCTTTCCCCAAGAAGTGAGCAATTTTACGCTAGGCTAATGGTCATTATAAGAAGTTCTATGGAGGAAACCTTTGGGAAACTAGCCCAAGAAATTGCAGCTTGACTAAGTCAGTTATGAATGTAACTAAGACTATGGAAATTACCAGCAAGGCAATTGCTGCAGCAAAAGTTGAAGAGGCTGATACCTCCAGGAGCAAACAGGCCTCTAAGGAACTCGAGGGGCAGGGGGAAGTCCCTCATATTAGTATTGGTGTTGGGGAAACATATCAACCACCCCATAAGAGAAAGTAAATCCACATTACCTCAAGAGGTAATCATTCTCAAGGCCGCCAAACTATAGGCTAGAGTCCCAACCATAATTAGTTCCAAGGATATACTAATCCTATGTCTCATTCTATCCACTATGATGATTCAGGATATATTCAGAGCTTGGGGAGCAGTGTAGGGGGAAGACCATTTCCTTCACCACTACTTATGCCCGCTAATGTTGACACTATAAGGGAAGTGGTGCAGGAGCTATACGGACCTAGTCTACAACAAATAGGACATCTAGAGTTTCATAAACCATATCCTGATTTTATTGATAAGGAAAATCCTTACTCTAGGGGTTATAAAATTCCTGATTTCTCCTTATTTACAGAAGAGGATGGGCAATCAATTATTGAGCACATTGCTAGATTTATCATTTAGTATGGTGAACTGGCAAATTATGAAAATTTTAACTTGTTTAAGTTACGTATGTTTCCTAACTCTTTGACAGGGATAACTTTTACGTGGTTCTCAACTTTACCCAGGAATTTGATATGTACATGGCAAGAAATGGAAAGACAATTTCATACTTAGTTCTTCATAACTGAGCCAGAAGTTTATGTGGTAAAGTTATCTAGGCTAACACAAAGGCTTGGGGAATCTGCTAATTATTTCATTGCAAGGTTTAAAAAACTAAGAAACCAATGTAAGATTTTTCTGCCTGAAACAGAGTTTGTAAAAATGGCTCAGCGTGGGCTTGATATTGAGTTAAGAAAGAAATTCCAAGGAATGGAATTTTGTGATTTTTATGAAATGGCAGCCAAGGTATCAAAATATGAGGAGTTACTAAATGAGGAGAATCATAGAAGGAAGGCAGTCATGGGAACTTATTGTCAGGAAGTTAACCAGGATGTGACCGTAGCTGATTTATTATCCACTGGCTCCTATATTTGCCCACTATTAATGAAGCCAACAGAGGAGAAGAAAAATTCTCAACCTCATAATAATCAGTATTCAATTGATATGGGGAAAACTGAAGAGATTTTTGATTTTCTCCTTAAGGAGAAGTTTATCAAGTTACCAGCTGATCACATCATTCCTAGCAAGGAAGAACTCAAGGGGAAGTCATACTATAAGTATCACCATTCCTGGATACATTCAATTAATGCATGCTGGGGTTTCAGAAATATGATACAGGATCGTATTGATAAGAGAATTATAAAGTTCCCTAAAAGGTCAGAAGCAATAATGGTGGAAGAAGACCCATTTCCCCCAGTGGCAATAGTGAATGCTACATCTATAGATCTCAAAAAGGTGTTGAATAAGAAAGAGGCTGATAGAAAAGAAAGGGTTCCCCCTAGAACTTTCCTCAGGCCTCAATGGATGCTAAAGAAAGTTGGTGAAAGACCTAAAGATAAGATTAGGCGATTAGAAGGCCAGTTGAGAGATCTTAGGTTGGAGGTAGAAAGGAAGAAGGCAGACATTAAGATTTATAGAAAAAGGTCGGAGCTGATGATGAGAGAATACAAGAACTATAGAAAATCTGAGTTAAGATTTCAAAGGAACCAGACCTAAGGGGGCAGTGGCAACTTCTTCGTCATAAGAAGTTTCCCCAACCTTTAACTCGCACACAAAAGAGGAGACTCCAAAGGAAGAACCTAGCAAAGAAATACAAGGCTATGGGAATTCATCAAAATGCAAAAAGCAAGGAGGAGCAAGGGGAAGCCAAAGGGGAAACAACTGGTGAACTTGGGGTAGAAGTGGAAAATCAAGTAAAAGAAGTCAAATCTAAAGTGAAGTTTGGTAGGAAATCAACAGAGGATGATATAGAGTCGAGTGGAAGCAGTGAAGATGCAAGAGACATGTTTATGGTAAGTAACATTCTTATTCCTTTTGGTTGTGCCACTTCCTTTTTGTTATTGCCAGTTATTTTCAAAAGCAAAAAGAAAATGGAGTAGAAGAAGAAGGGAAAGTGGAGGAAGCAAAGCAAAGTGAGAAAGTGTACACACCTGAGATGATAGGAGCTAGCACGGTTTTAGCTTCTAATGCAGTCAATGGGTCACCATTCAAGCTAAGGGTCCTAGAGAGCCTAATCAGGTGGTACTGGAGAAACCATCAGAGAAAATGATGAGACACATTAAGCCATTATACATTGAAGCATATCTCAACAGAAGATTAGTTTCTAGAATTCTGGTCGATAATGGATCAGCTGTCAATATAATACCTTCAAGGATGCTTTGGAACTTGGGGAAATCTATTGATGATCTCATTTTAACTGATATTTCTGTTTCAGCTTTCACGGGAGAGTTAACCAGGACACTTAGGATTTTGTCTGTAGAAATAACATTTGGAACAAGGACATCCTTGTCTGCTTTCTTTGTAGTGGATTCATCTACGAGCTAAAAGGCTCCATTTGGAAAGGATTGGATTCATGCCAACTGGTGTTTGTCATTCTCACCTCATCAATTTCTCTTATTTGGAAGGGAGATGATGTGGAAGTAATCTGGGCAGATAAGAAGCCTTTTAGTATTTAGGTAGATGCGGCTGAAGTAGTATACTATGATGCTGATCTAGGTCCTATCAAATTTGTATGATAAAATAAAAGGGCAAATCCTAAAGCAGTGGTGGCAATAGGCACTAGCAACAGGTTGCAAAAAGCTACAATTACAGCAAAGTTAATGGCAATCGTATCATATAAAAGGCCGCTTCTAAGAGTGACTATGGAGAAAATCCATGATTGATTACACTGTTAAAGAAAGGGTTGTTGCTGCTACTGCCATTTTGAAATCAACATTACAGAATATGAAGGAAATGATATTTTAATAGATTTATACTTTCTCACATGTATAAATAATATATATAATTTATAATATAATATTTTCTAATGTTGTATTATATATATATATATACACATATACCAAGGGGTAATGAACTATTATATATATATATATATATATATTTGCCTGTAAGTGTGCGTGAAGCATGAAGTGTGATATATATATATATAGTGCTACTACAAATGAAGTGAAGTGTTATATATATATATATATATATATATATATATATATATATATATATATATATATATATATATATATATATA